>SZWC01020878.1:0-14213 GCA_023375785.1 Penium margaritaceum
TCTCTCTCTCTCTCTCTCTCTCTCTCTCTCTCTCTCTCTCTCTCTCTCTCTCTCTCTCTCTCTCTCACACACACACACACACACACACACACACACACACACACACACACACACACACACCCACGGTCTTGTTTGAAAACGCGAAACTATGCCGAATCTTATTTTCAACGTTTTTCTAGATTTTGATGACAATGGTTACTACGTAACCCAACAACCAGCCTTGCAAAGACCATATTCCAGGAATTCAACGCTACAAAACTCGTTGTTCCAAAGGATACATTCACAAAAGAAGATACGCCACCTTCTCAAAATTGGCATGGTGAATCGACGCCTCGAAATTGATACTGGACAGCTCTTAGGCTATACTGAAGTTCGCTCGTTTTCAATTGGTGTTTGGAAGTTAACATCGAGTCCTCGCACGTGAACTACATTTTTCTCAACCGAACCAACAATTTCATCGAGAAAAAAACAGTTTTCTCACGCGGCACCGGGGATATGGCTGACGCAACATAGGCATTTGGGAGAAAATTTCTACAATGAGAAATGACATTGATGACTTGACTTGACGTGACGTCAAGTCTACCATTGAAACCAATCAGGTAGGAGTATTCGAGAAGGGGCCTCGGTCAGATAGGAGCTTCCGCTAGTCCAGGATTCCAGGTCGGTACCAAGTGCTGACGCGCAGGACGACCAATCACTTTGCATAAAGAGCGGAGCATAACGAAGAATGTTTGCCCAATTCATTCTTGAGGTGTAAAGATAATATATTCATGTCACTGTCTCAGGTTTCTCGGACATCGTAGTGATTACGCCCTCTTTGTTTCGTTTTGCTGCCTTTGGTCGTGCCCCCTAGGGTGCGTCTGATAGTATCTGGAATCGATAGTTAGGTGCTCCAATGAAAGATTCCAACAAAGTCGGAAGGTACAGCCCACCTTCGGACATCAGTTTGTTGGGTTGTTATTTCCCGAGATCGATGCGATGAGGCACTTTTGACAAACTAAACCTCCCTTTAACCCTAGATTTTGGCTGGAAAAGGAGACAATAATATCAAAACGCGAGAGATTCGGAAATCATTTGCGATATTTGAAACCCGTCGCTGGAGGGCGACGGGTTTCGTCGAGAGCAATGGTTGTGGGCGAGGGCAACACAACAATCGCGAAGCGATTGTGGGGAGCTCAATGGCGTTTGTCGAGCTTTTGTAGGCCATTCGTTGCGAAGGCGGAGCCGTCGTTGGGTGGTGAGGATGTTGCAGCAACTGGAACGATGAGATGACTATACCGCGAAGAAGTTCATATGGAAATGGCACCACATTCGGAGTCTATCCGATTTACTCGACGATGGAGATCGTAAGGGTTATTGACCGCAAAGGAACATGCGATGCCTTAGTTGGGCATGATGCCAGTACCCCAATGTCTTTTGGACATGCAATCAAAATTTTAGCAGAAACCGATGAAAGCGAGGCCGAAGAAAGAAAATGAGGGCAAACGCGTGTGAGTTCGCAGAGCCACGACACCAACCCAACGAATCAGCCACACAAAAATTGTTCCTGAACCAACAAACGATTCCACCTGCTGTGCCTGCGGCAGTTCGGTCGTAGGGCTCCACAGGAGGACGACAATGATGGGAATGGACGGCTAGCTACAGCGACCATTACGATATTCTCTCGATGTTTCCACTGACAATGTTCCAACCTTATGATCAGAAGCCTTTTGCGAAATCAGTTCTCAACAGTTTTTAACTGGCTCAAGTACTTCATTCCAACTGTCCGTTTTGACTTGTTCGAGTACTACGATCACAACGGAAATGTTTCACACGCTTCACTTACTATGAATGACGTTCTCATGCTTGAGTTGTCTTTCATGTCTCCATGCCCGATGGGAGAAGACTGCACACCATCATGCTGTCTCTGTCAACAAGCCGTACGTACGACGTCAGAAGCTGCGATTGTCAATTGAGCGTCCGATGTAAACTAAGGCACCGTGTACTTGCGCGCGCAAGGTTAGCATTTCGGAGTTGCTCGGGCATTTTCAGGTGAAAGACGCACCGCGACCAACCAGTGTTGGGCAATCATCTGGTTTCTCTGTCCCGTTGCCGTCAGGTGGATACTGTAACGTTGCTTCCGAGGTACAAGCTATGTAGACATTAATGCCTTCATTCCCAGCGATGCTAGTGGGTGATGTTTGTCATACCCACCATCTTGCCGAACCAAGGTGCGCACATCACGTGACCTTGGATCCTATGAAAATACTTTCCCGTGGAAACTTTATGTATGGTGTGGAAAGTTGTCATTTTTTTCACCCAACGTGGACTATCCATGTGCATGATATTTTTCCACTATTGTCAGCCTTGGATGCACTTGCTTACATGCAACAGTTCACGTAGATTTCATGATGTTATTCAACCCCCCCAGTCGACGAGTCTAACAGAAAAACTTCGTTGGAAACAGAGGAACTACCACCCCATGCACTTCAGACTTTGGCTTGATGCAAAAGGATGACTGTAACGCATAGCCTTGCTATTTTCAACGAGCTCCAGCTACATAACTCTTGTCCACCACTTGGGGGCAGCGTGTGGTGAGCCCTCATGTCCTCATTGAACTTCTTGCAATCTTAACACTCATCCAGCCCACCACCACTAGCACCCAAGACAACTCTACATACTTTCGGCCTTGTAATTGCAGATGAATGCCAACCTTAGATGAGTTCTTATCGCCTCAAGCCATGGCTTTAGCTTTGTGGCTCCTCGAATTAGCCAGCTCCACGAGGATTTGAAAAGGCTAGCCACCATGGATGAAAGCAACGACGCCGCTCTACAAATCTCCCACACTACAATTCATCATGGCATCCACGGACAACGCAAGAGGTGCCCCGACTGTCGTCACCTCCATAACGCATCCTTTCCTCCCCCCTTAAACTTCCCCCTTTACTGGTGGCATGGCTAGTGCATCATGCCATACACCAGTTGCGCATCCGTTGCACCTGACTACTATATGTCACTCAACACCTATCCTCGAGGCTATAGCTCTCTCTTCTTCTTATCTACCCTAGGCACTAGCTATGACATAGCACGCTTATCATGCCGAGTCTTCATTTTCCCCATTCCCAATGGGAGCCTTTCATGCTCCCGCATTTGCACCTGTGAGCCCCCACCTTTGCCGCGTACGACCCCTTTCTTGTGCTTGCATGCATGGAGGTCATGGACCCCTCAAGCAGTGGTTCCCCTGAGCCACATGCCGGCACTAACATGGTCCTTGCTCCTCTTCATTCCATTGTCAATCTGAGAAGTACTAGCACCTCAGCTGCGACTCCTTCCAGGGGCGAGTCAATGGACTCGTAGCCCCCGAAGCCCCCTCATACCCTCCCATAGAGACCCCTCCAGTGATGGCAACCAGATTGAGGAGGGATCCACTTATTGGTGAGCTCAAACTCATGATGGGCTTCTTCAAAAACTCGTTTTCAGCACTTTGAGGCAACATGTGGGACCATGCATAACCACTTCCGGGAGGGAGTGTACATTGTTGCCTATTGACCGATTGAAGAGCGCTTTGGCCGTGAAGTGAGTGCAGAAAAGGTTTTCCATTAAGTAATCAAGTTGAAGCGAGTGTTCAAGCTTCTATTTTACGTTGTCATGCATACACTTCCAACTGGTTGGGGCTGGATGAGGCCATATTGAGGCCCATTGGGATTGCACAAGAGTGGAAAAAGCTCATTGCACATAAGAGGAAGTTCAAGGAGGTGCGTGGGCTCAGCCCCAATCTGTGGTAAACCATGGTGGATGACCTGTTGGCACATACAATGGCAACAGGCGGGGAAAACTTTGGAAGAGTTGTTGACCCATAGCCAAATGAAGATGGTGATCAAGACAGCATGTCCTAAAATTTCAAGAGCGACAAGACTTCCTGTGTTGGTGTGATTGAAGCTGACAGGCCTCTATGTCTAATGGCATATGAGTATGCATCGCGAATGGGTGAACTCCATGATATAGTTGCTTATGCTGCTGGTGTACATGCAAAGCACAAGCTACCAAAGCACGAGATGGCAGGGAATCACGGAGATGTGGCGATGCCCTTGGGCCTGCTTAACAAGTACCCACACAAGTTGGCTCACATCTTGCAGGATGACTCCATGTTTATCTTGTGGTGGGTATATCATGCACTCAATTTTAGTGCACTATTATAGTGCGCTAGAACACCATGCACTAATAACCTGATGAGTTTGAATGGATAAGTGCACTTTCTCACGTATTTCAAGCGCACTCCCCCTATACAAGAGGCCCGTACATTAGACCCATCTGTGGACAACCTCGCAAGGAATAATGTAAAGGATTAGTCCTGTCATAGCAGGCAATGACAAACATATCACTAAAAATGACAACATAGTTCTCGGAAGTGAGACGTAAATCACAAAAACAAAAGGGGTTGCTAAGATCAATTGAAGGCCAAATCCATTGAACGATCCAAAGAACGGTATAAACAACGATGTTCCTAACTTACTTTTGACATTCCTAACTTACTTTTGACATTTACTACAATGATAATACTCATGTAAATCGTATGACATGTTTGCTTTGTAAAACGAAGTATAGCTTTCAGAGGGTACAAAAACCATGTACAACACACTTGTTACTACTCATCTTCATCCGTTGTTGTTTTAAACTTTTTTATTATCAAGAAGGCTTTATACCACAAAATGATCAGCCCACAATATAAAACATACGCATACATTATTAGAAAAGAAAAAGGAGACGTAATTGCACCTCATTTAATTCCTTCCAAAGAACTTATGAATTAGCCATACCAAACTGAATTCAAGTTCTCATTAGACACATGAGACAAATTAGCACACTAAGTACACTCTTAGTGTGTTTTTGTACGGTGACTAGATGCACTTGCCACAAACACTAGGCCCATGCACTCGGGTCCCTTCTAAGAAGAGAATTCCTCTACAACATAAGACTAAAAAAGGCAAGGAGCTCTTAAAGACAGGAGACAAACTAGTACACCGAGTGCGTTCTTTGAGTACTTTTGTACGATGATCAAGCGCACTGGCCACATACACTAGCCCCAAGCATTGGGGTCCTTCCTAAGAAGTGTATCATTTCAGCATACAAGAGAAAACTCAAGTTGCAAATGGACACACGAGATGGATTGACGCGTTGACCACACTCTCAGCATACTTTTACATGGTGAGTGAGTGCACTTGCTACATACACCAACCCCACGCACAGAGGGCCTTTCTAAGAAGAGGCTATTCACGCCATGCAAGACAATAGTGTTTTATTGCCATATGCATTCCAAAGGGTGTATGGATCAGTGTAAGCTATTCCCTTGTAGGAGAGCACACTCGAGGTATGAACCAAAAAACAACTGTGTGAAATGACCCCACTGAACCATAACTCAAGGACTCCTTCCTTGATAAGGCCATAACTATGGTGAATGAGGACGGACGGTTGACCACTATTAAGAAGGTTGACATCATAAGAAAGATCTCACACCATACGGATCTATAGTCCATGGGGCGTTTCACCGTAGGCAAGGTTCGTGATGACGTGTTCATGCCCATCCTCCCCAAAACACTCATGAGGTTTCCTAAACCCGCTTTGTGTGATGGTAGTAGTGTATGCTTGATGGTAACATTCCTCAGCTACCATGGTTGTAGGAAAAATCTTGTCTTCTCTTACATGCATGGTTCAAATGTTTCAATTTTTATATATGTTGATGAAAGATGTTTACCTAATCTTACCCTCACATCTCTCTTGCATGATTCACTTGATACCATTTTCATCAAGTGCATAACACATGCAAAGGGATGCTCCCACATGTGTGTTGTGATTTAACATGCAATGCAAAGTATAATGACTGAGCCGTACTACAGTAACAAGAAAGGAAGCTTTTTCTACAACCCTTTTACCTCTTGTTTCACATACTTCCATGGAAGGTGCATTCATACAAATTTCACACCTTAGATGAATTGTTGTATTCTTTTTCTAAAACCGTTACACCTTTGGTTGGAGATTCAATGCAAAGTACTACATCGACCAGCCTATCACATTAGAACTTATGTGAAATGTTCTCCACTAAGCATACAAGTATGTAATGAGAGGGCAGTTTCGGCCCTCCCTTCTTGCTGAAGCGAGGGGTGGTTGCACACCACCCCTCACGTCAGGGAGGGCTGGCCGGTGGCCAGCACTTTGCTGGCTGCCAGCCAGCTCGCTGCCGGCTGGCTAGACGGTCGGCGGCTAGCCAAGCGACCGGCCTGCCACCGGTCCGCCAGCCACCAGCCACCGATCGCGGCCTCAACAGCTGAGGGGCCACAAGGGCCTCAGCAGCGAGGCCTTGTGGCCTCGTGCCATCGCCTCCCCCTTGCCCTCCTGGCAAAGAAGCAAGCGAGGACGAGGGATGGGGGGAGCAAGGGTGAGGACGAGAGGACTGGCGTGAAATCGCCAGCGTGCCTCGCACGCGACGACTTCATCCCAGAACTAAAAAACGTAAATCAAAGTTTGTTGTCGACAAACTTTGACAGAAAACAAACAAAATAACTCGTGCGAACACACGAGTTCAAGGTAAAAACCGCCGATTTGTGTCCAAAAATGAGGGGTAGGGTCAAAAACGGAAACGGGCCTCCGGAGACTCAAAATATTCAAGAGCCCTGCTCTCGGTCGTTGATGACGATTGCCCCTTAGTCCTGTGAAGGGAGCAAACCCCTGATGTAGACTGAGAACGCCATTCTGCGAACTCTAACGATGACTTCAGAGTAAGAGCTGGAGACTCATCTCGTTATAGTGGTTCTTACAGCCAGACAACCCCCGCGACAAAGAGTTTGATGGAAACAGTGGTTACGACATAGATAAAACGCCGTCGGCATCTACAAGCAACATCACAAACGCAGGAGGGGACTACGGCATCCATGCTTTACTGTTTGAAGTGTCGTAAAGTGCGTTAGGAAGCTAGAGAAGAGCTCTATTTTTTTGGGCTTCTTCTCCACAGTCTCTTCTCCATCTTTGTAGGCTAGGGGACACTTTTTGGGATGGGATAGGGAGTACCCACCCCGAAAACTTCTTAGTTTTCCCCTCTTCTCGAGGCTCCTCAAGCTCCTCTTCAACCTAAAATTGGGGCAGCACCTTTCTCCAATACCAGAGACTCTCACTACATGAGAGAAAAGGAAAAGAAGAAAAGCGCTCCTTGGAGATTTTTTGGAGGTCGCGACATTGCCGAGGAGCACAAGAAAAGCGCCTCCAAGGGGGGGAGGTGTGTGAAGAAGACGGAAGAAGAGACTGAGGAAGAGCAGTAGAAAAGAAGACAAAATGACAAGAAGAAAAGAAGTCTTTTCTTCTTGACTTTGTAATTTTTTGTTTTTTTGCTATTTGTCCTAGTTTTGTGAGCGATACTCACACTTCTTGTTATTCCCTTGCATTGTTGTTTTTTGTTGTCCTAGATCCTAGTTGCTTCCAACTGCCGTGAGTCACGGCTTAGGATGACTACTTTCAAAACCCACAACCTTGTGCCAACATGGCGGCCTCGGAACATTGGAAATTATTTTATAATTGCCTCATCGATCGTGAGAGCAAGGGGTTTGTGGGAGGTGATTTCTCCTTCACGTTGTGGGGTGATCCTCACAACGGTCTTCACGTGCTAGTTGCACAGGCGACGAGATGGCAAGTGCCGGACCGTCCAAGACCAATAATGGCAAGGTGGTGATGGCCTCACCACGAGCTCTTGGTGGATTCCAAATTTTGGGAGCCGCCATCGCAAGCACGGTTGCCAACCCAAAGGCAACCGTACCGCAAAATGCAACCGTACTACAGAAGGCAACCAATGCCAACCTCGGCAATGCCAAGAAGCGTGCGGAGGCCGAAAAGTTACTCGACAAGCACGTCGGCGCGCACGAGGGCGACCCCACACAATGGACAACGCGATTGAGGAGGATCCCCCGAAGCAGGACCCCAACAAAGAGCACGACGCCGACGATGGCAAAAGCGACGAGGATCGTGACTATCGCCATCATCGTGTGGCGAATTCGAGCCGATTGCTCAAGAAGGGCGAGGCGCCCGCCGCATCGCCTGAAGCTGTCGACGGCACCAAGACTGGCAAGAGCAACAAGGGAGCTGAAAGCATCTGCACGGGGAGTTTTTGCGAGAAGGAGCCGGACGATATCGTCGCAAAGGCAATTCGCGATGACCACCGCAGGCTCACGGATTTTGCTATGAAGGCGGCAGGCCGACCTAAGATCACCACTGACGGTGGAGATATGACACTCGGAGGTATGGGGGCGGACCCCTCTTCCTACAATGTGGCCGTTATGGGGTAAGGCAACGCCCATTCGAGCGTCGTCGCCGACGACAGTCTCCTCCGAAAGGTGGGACTCCTTGGAGACGTGTACGCGAACCGTACCCTTCTACAGTGGGTAAGGGTGCACGGACAACGTGAGGCTCTGGAGACTATCACCGATGCTCTGACGACATCAGAGCTCAAGTTTACGCTTGCCAACCTACTGGCCCACGCCGGGTACAGCATCATGGACCTCGATGGTGATCTCCAGTTAAAGCGCCTGGCCGCCCATGAGGCAAGCCGCCGATGCAACGACCTCAACAAGGCATTGCACAGCGTGACCCATATGCGGATGCAACAGCAAGCGCAACGTGCTGCAGTTGCGGATGCCATTGCCGGTGGCAGCAACGACTTGCCTACCTCAACATATTTGGGGTCGGTCAGGAACACGTCCTTCCTCCATAGTCTGGAGATCTTTCAAAATGGCTTAAAGCTGACCGACTGGCTGAACAGCATCAAGCACATTTTACATGTCCACAAGGCTCCATTCAGCCATTGGGGCGACCTTGGCACGATGCGGCTTGAAGGCAAACTCTTCATGTATGTGGTCAAGGAGTGGATTATGTAGCAGCAGTACCTCGAGTGGCAACCCATGCCGTGGGAGGCCTTCTGCGCTATCATGCGGAAGAAGTGTATCCAACGTGAGGAGGCACAACGTGCCTTCCATAAGATCAAGGACTTTAGGCAGCTTGGTAGCTTGCTCGAATCCTACTTGAGTGAGTTCGCCGCACTTGTGGAGGAAGCCGAAAGCTTCACCGAGGGCAATGGGACTCAGACCTTCAAGTACCCGGAGTGAATGCTGCTGGAGTACTTTTGTGATGGTCTTGCTAGCAAGAATCTGAAGGAGAAGGCCACCACGACAGCCACTGGCCAAGCTTGGACAAGATGGAGGGTGTTACGCGACTACATGAGCAAAGTGTATTCGGTGAACCCAAAGCACTACTCTTATGCACGGCCAAACGCGCGTGTATAGCAAGGCCGCGACATGCGCATGGATGCTGCAGGGGCTGGTGGGTCAACTGGACAGTGAGCCGGGGCCAAGGGCAAGCAGCCTTCAAACCTTCCAGCCAAGAAGGCTGGTGGATACAAGGGCCCCAACAACAAGCGAAGCCGCAAGAATGACGAGCAACAGGCGACGCGTGAGCGTCGCAACGTATCCTTCCGGGAAGGGCTCTGCCACAACTACATGCAACCGTGCCACTTTAGGGCTCAGTGCCCTTAGGCTACTCGTGGTGGACAAGAGGCCGCGGCGTTAGCTGCAGCAACAACACCTTGTGGGGATGGTGCAGCAGGAGGCCGCGGTTAGGGCCGTGGACAGGGTCCCGATCACGTCAATGGGCTCGACAGTGGTAACAGACAAGGCCGTGGGGCAGGTTTTCCCCACCCGTGAGTGACGTTAGCGGGGACCACTCAGGGGTAAAACTGGATCACGATGTTGGTTCATGTTTTCAGATGAGGATGTCAAAAAAACTGAGTTTTTGACGAGTTCAAGTTTCTCTGTTGTTTTCTCTCCTCTTGTTCAACCGCATTCTATAGTTACTGACTGACATTGCCCACTAAACCTTGGATCTTCGGACGAGATGCATGATCGTACATGCTAGGTGGTGGCGACACCGACCACTGTGCAAGAATTGTGTGACACAGTGATTGAAGCAAACGTCCTCGAAGCAATGAGCGCAATCACGTCCGCGGTACCTTTAGTCGACGATTTTGACCCAGTCAAATTTAAAGACTAGAAGGTGCTAGCCGAATTCACACATGCCCACAAGATGTGGACTCGAGTGGGTGAATCATGGGAGTTGCGAAGCACGTCGTACTGATTTCCGTGTTTATCACAAACTCGACTTGCTGTCGTCGAGCTTGTTCACTCGAAAGAGTGGAGGTAATATGATTATGCAGTTCAAAGGACACCTATCTTGTGCTCTCGTGAACGTACTTTCTGACACGGGAGGAGATGACTCTTTTGTTAGCCTTGGCTTTACCCGAAAAGTTTGCATGAAATAGGAGCCATCAAATGGCGCAGTTGTTGTCGGTGACAACTGTACGGTACCCGTGGTGGTACTTGTAAAGTGAAAATTTGTATTCAAGGGTACACGTAGAGTGTCACATTTAAGGTACTTAACCTTCTTGACCCGTTTGACATGGTGCTAGGTGATCCCTTGCTCCGTGAGAACAAGGCTCTAATGTGCTTTGAATAAAAGTGATTGATCCTCCGAAAAGGACAACGCTGCTGTACGTTGATTCTGAGTACGGAATCATCACCGACCTGACTCAAAGTCCATACAAGCTTGTCTGCGATGCAAGTCAAGAGACGTATTTGACAAGGTTGTTGATACTTCTTGGTGCAGCTGCAAAAACTAGAGGACGACGTGAAGGAAGACATGCCAAAAGAGATCCAATCTCTATTCGCGGAGTTCTCGGATATATTCCAAGACCCACCAGCTGGGCTTCCACCAGGAAGGCACATGGGCCACACGATTCCACTGCAACCAGAGGCAACTCCTCCGGTCAGACCCATGTATCACCTTAGTCCTACAGAAAGGCGAGAGGCCAAACGCCAAATCAAAGAGTCCCTTGCAAAAGGGTGGATAGAACCCAGTAGCTCGCCGTATGGTGCACCGATCCTTTTTGTGAACAAAAAGGGTGGTGGTTTACGCATGTGCGTGGATTACCGGATGTTGAACAAGGTAACGGTGAATATTTGATTCCCCTTACCGCAAATTAAGGACCTTTTTCACCAACTCCAAGGTGCAAAAGTATTTTTGTCCTTCGATTTTTTCAAGGGTACCACAAAATCCACATCACAGAAGATGATGTGCCCAAAACCGCGTTTCGAATGCACATGGGACACCATCAGGTCGAAGTATTATGCTTAAGGCTTACAAATACCCCGACAACCTTCCAAGTAGAAATGAACCAAATGTTCACCAAGCAACTCGGATAGTTTGTCTTGGTGTACCTGGACGACATCCTGGTTTTCTCCAAATCAATGGAGGAGCACATAGAACATCTAAACAAAGTTCTCGCAATATTTCAAGAACACAAGTTCTATGCGAAAGTGAGCAAGAGCAAGTTTGCACAAAATGAGCTCAAATACCTTGAATACAACGTTGGCAAGGACGGCATCCATGTCAACCCACAGAAGGTGCAAGCCGTTGTAGACTGGCCACGTCCCAAAAATGTTGGGTAGATTCAGTCTTTCCTGGGCCTTGCAATTCTTTTTCAACGGTTTATGCAAGGGTATTCAACCCTGGTAGCACCGTTTACCAGGCTCACGCGAAAAGACGTGCGTTAGGAATGGACATCTGATTGCGAGAACGATTTTCTCAAAGTCAAAGAGCTTCTATCCACAGCGCACATTCTAGCTCTTTTGGATCCATCGCAACCGTGGGAGGTTTGATGTGATGCGTCAGTAGTAGGACTCAGAGTCGTCCTCATGCAGAACAATCATCCAATTGCGTACGAGAGCTGGAAGCTCATCCCCACAGAAATGTGGTACAAGACTGGGGATCAAGAGCTCCTTGCGGTAGTACACACTTCCAAGACGTGGCGTTGCTACCTCGAGGGTGCAGAAAGGGGTGTGACGGTCGTGACTGACCATAATCCATTAGTGTTTGTCCAAACATAACCGAACCTGTCAAGACGACAGGCGCGTTGGAGAAAATACCTGAGCCATTTCTCATTCACATGGGGATATCGGCCACGACGCATCAATATGGCCAATCCAATAAGCCGACAACCCATGGAAATAAAAGCAACCACCAAAGTCAGTGGGTGTTTTATGCAATATGGTCATTGCAATATCAATAGTACATCTACCAGATCCCCCTGCACCTCTACAGAAACCACCACGAGAGATTATCCATTGTAACGATTTTGTAAACAAGATCTAGATGGGATACTATGTGGATTATTGGTTTCAAGACACTCAAAACCTAGACAAGTAAGGCTTGGTGGAGGCCGCAGGAATCTTTTGGCACGGAGAACAAGTTGTTGTTCCAAACTCGAGAGACCTTTGAGCAAAGGTTATCTCACAGCTCCACGATCTGCCGGTCGCAGGTGATGTGGGATCCCGAAAAACCGGACATGCACTCTTTGACCACTATTGGTGGCCAAGATGGGGTGTCGATGTTTGTAAATATTGCATGACATGCGACCCATGTCTTCGGAATAAGGTTAGTAACAAGAAGCCTGTTAGACTCCTCTAACAGCTTCCGATTCCTTGGACTCCATGGGAGTGCGTCAACATGGACTTCATTACTGGTCTTTCGGACACGGCCCGTGGCCATGATGCAATACTAGTGGACGTGGATCTTTTGACGAAGATGACACACTTCATTCCTATAACCACTGACGTGAACGCCGAGGAGATCACTCGCCTCTTCTTTGAGGGTGTCGTAAAGTACCGCGGCTTGCCGTTGCGCATTATCTCTGATAGAGGTCAAAAATTTCTAATAGAATCTGGCAAAAGACGTAAGAGTTATTTGGCAGTGAGTCGCAAATGTTGACAGCATTTCACCCTCAAACTAACGGAAAAACAAAGGGGGTAAACCCCTGACACGGACTCAAAACGCCATTTTGCGAACTCCAACGATGACTTTAGAGCAAGATCTGGAGACTCGACCCGTTACAAAGGAGCTTATATATGAAATGAAAGGGCACTCGATGAACATGTGAGTTTAGAAGAAGTTCAGCACCAAAGATGAAATGACTTAGAATCTTAGTGATTTCTACCGCTAGGTATGCATCCTATCATGTTTGTACCATATTCCATCTGTAGTAAGAAATCAAAGTGAAACCAATGAATATTGATATGTGTCATGCATGGTAGTCAATTGTGGTGGCTAAGCAACAGGTTTCTCTTGTTTTATGAGTCACTCTGTATGCACCTAGTCATGTGTGGTAATGAGATTTTGGAGCACAATCATCAGCACTATGAATTGAGTAAAAACTATGGCCTCTATTGACCATGGGACTCCATGAAGGATTGGGAAAAGCTTTTAATGACTCCAATTGCACGCTCAACAACTGACCTTGCCGCTACATGGAAACGATTAACGTGTTCCCTGTAGTTTAAAGGATTCCTTCCACCCATGCCCCACTCACTCAAATTGTATTGGATGCCATGAAATGGAATGCGACAGCCTAGACGAGCTCGGTAGCCGGATTCTACAAGCCAATGCATGCATTGTGACACCTTGAATCTGTGGCGTACTCCATTAGCAAAACCATACTATCGTGTGCTAACCCTTGCAATTCAGCCCACACAAAATAGACCAATAAGTTGAAGGTAAGGCAGATAATGGTTCGTGATTTACCACCACCACTGTTACAATGAGGAGCATGATCTTCTCTTACAACAATCACTAGGAATGGGTCCCATCCAATACTCCAACATAGTTAGTGAAGTAAAGGAGATATTCTCCTTCCTTTCTACTCTAGTGACGATCCATAATTCTCTTTTGGGAGGATGATGGCCTCATTACTCAAAGAAGATAAAGCGTTCATTATGTGGTGCACATACCTACAGACGTTTTGTGAATATTCTTCGAACCACTTTCGATTTTTCCAATTGGAGTGGTTGTATTTGTAGAAACAGAGGTCAATAAGAACTAGCTTCTCCACCTAGACTTTGTTCATGTCAAGAAGACTTCCATGGGTGCACATCAAGTTGTAGATGGACTAAAGAGCTTATGGGCTCATGTAAGGAGATCTGTAAAACCAAGTAGGATTACTAGACATGATGTTGTGCACCCAATCTTTGCCGGAGTAGATGTCATTATGTTCCACATCACGATAGTGAAGATGCATTCCCTAGGAAAGGGTAAAAGAAACTTTGACAGTTGTGGCGTCCTTGTTCTCAATGTACTTGCCAATGTGTGAGATT
>SZWC01020878.1:30284-46273 GCA_023375785.1 Penium margaritaceum
CAAGGAAGCTTCTCCCTGAACCTGCAAGGATGCCAGTAACAACTCTGACCTACAGGAAGCTTCTCCTGGAAGGAAGCTTCCCCAAGAGGCAGCAGACCTGAACCACCTGAAGGAAGCTTCTCCTTCAGGTGGTCAACTTGCCAGGACCACAGGTATAAAAGGGGAAGCTCCTCTCAGTTCAGATCTATCTCAGCATCTCAGTTTTCCACAAACACTCAGCCCTGCTCAAGCCTCTGACTCTGGAGCCCAGACCAAGACTCTGCTGGAGATCCCTCCAAGGCCCCTGTAAGCCTGGCAAGGCCTGCCAGCCTGGGTGGAGGCTGCCCTGGAGGCCAGTCAACCTGGAGACTGCGCCAAGACCCTTGCCACGACGGCCTGGAGGGCCTAGCAAGGCGTTTCCCCTCTGTGGGCCAGGAGCTGTGCTAGCCTAGCTTGCCTAGGATTTTTCCATGTACCATACTTGTACTTTGTATCAATCAAGATTTCAGTCCAGATTCCCAACCCTTGCCCTGCTATTGTACATGCTGTACTGCTGATCACCCAAAGATCCTATCAGCAAGGGTCCTAGCCCTTGCTGCCTGTCTCACAAAATCAACATGGTATCAGAGCACTAGGCGGTGCTCTCAGCAGTTTGCAGCAACAGTAGCAGCAGACTACGTTGGTGGTGGAGACGTTCTCCACTAGCCCTGTACATGTGCTGAGCCAGAGGCGGAGGTGACGCCACTTCACGCGCGTGAGCGACGTTCCACCTGCACAGAAGCACGAGCAACATGGAAGAGGAGAACGCTCAGTCAGCTTCTCTTGCACTTGATGACCAATCAGTTTTGCATGGCATGCGCATGGGCCAAGAGCAGGGGCGCCATGTCGCAAACCACGCACAACGCCAAGCTGCAGAGGCGCAACACTTGGCGGAGGAGGCGCAACGTATGGCGCAACAAGAAGCCGCAGCACGTCAAGGTGTGGATCAAGAGAGGGAGGCGCTGAGGCAGCAGATTGCCGCTCAAGAGCTCCTACGTCAACAGGAGCAGCTTACCCATGCCGCTCAAGCATCGCAGACACAGCAGCTACAACAGTCACATGCGGCTCAAGCAGCCCAAATCGCACAACTTCAGCAGCAGCTGGCATGGGCTCAGCAACAGCAGCTTCAACAGCAACAACAGATGAAGTGGCAACAGATGAAGTGCACAAGGATCGTCTGCACATCTGCCTCAAGTGAGCCCTCCCCCAGTCATGCAACCAGCCATGTCTCCACAAGTGCAGCCGGTCGCAGCACCACAAGGAGGCATGCCACAGCCGTTTGTGGCTCAACAGCCACAACCAACTCCAATGGTGCCACCAATGGCACACTAATAGCAGATGCACCACGGACTAGGACCGCAACCCTTTGCGGCACAACCAGCACGAGTTCAGGCAGGAGCAGCAGTACCACCACAAGGGCCGCAGCCAATGGCACAAGGCTATGTGCCACTCCCACATGCGGCAGCACAAGGCAAAGCGTACCAAGGCCTGGAGGACGGTGTGCCTCAAGTAGCAACCTCACTACATCTGCACAAGCTCAAGGTTGACAAATTTGATGGCGAGAACTTCCCGCACTGGGCACACAAGTTCAAACAAGCGGCCCAGATACACGGCATCTGGAAGTTCTACAACGGCTACTACACGCCTTCGCCTCCAGGGTCGCTCTCTAGCATGGTGGCTGAGTACAACTACTTCACAAGAGCTGCCTTCATGGTGCTGGACGACCATCTGACTCCTCGTATCCAACAAGCCATATGGATGTACGAGGAGACTGCTGAGCCAGCTCGCCAGGCTTGGTCCTACCTGCTACGGACCTACATGTCTGGCGATTCAACCTTCAAATCTCACCTCCTGACGGAACTGTCGTACATCAACCTCAATGGCTTCGACAACATCGAATCCCACAACAACAAAGCAAAGTCACTTCGCGATCAGCTCGTAGTGACAGACGCTCCTGTCTCTGAGCCTGTGTTCGTGACCTTTCTCCTCAACGGTCTGACTGGGGACTGGGACGACGTTCGGAAGGTACTCAAGTTCAAGCATGAAGCAGAGCTCACAGAAGCATACGTTTGCAAGATGCTTCTGACAGAGCAACGTGACCGGCAGCTGACGAGAGAAAAGGAGAGAATCCTGAGCAATGCAACTTACCAAGGTGTGAGTGCTGCCGTGTCCACTACTCAGCCCTCGCGGAACAGCCAGTCCACAAGGAACTCCGCATCCACCCAGTTGTCCGCCCACTCTGAACCAAACGCTAGCACCCGAAGTGCACGCAGCCAGAATGCAGGGTCACGTCCTGCAGTGGAATGCCATTATCGCAAGAAGATTGGGCACATGAAGCAGGAGTGCAGGAAAAGGATGTGGGATGAGGAACAAGCCAAGCGACAACAACGTTACAAAGCAAACAACTCAGGAGGAAAGGGGGAGAAGAAGGCTGCTGGCGGTAAGGAGAAGCAACCTGAGAGAGGCGTGAACAAAGAGGCAGGGAAGCAGGATGGAGGCAAGGAGAAGCAGTTTGACTACACAAGATCTGTCTTCCAGCTCTCAACTAAGCAGAGTGATGAGCTGGTACGCTCCACCTACGTGTGGTACCTTGATAGTGGGTGCACTTCACATATCACCCATGACAAGGCCTGCCTCCACGAGCTGGAACCCTGCTCAAAAGGCTTCGTCACCGTTGCGAACAAGCGGCAAGTGCCAGTTTTGGGCAAAGGAAAAATGACTGTGACTGGGTACGACGGTGCCCAGGTCAAGTTCGGGGACGTGTTGTACATACCTGAGATTGCGGTGAATCTCCTGTCACTCGGGCAGTTGATGAAGAGGGGCGCACGGATCGTCAGCAATGGACAGCATGTCATCCTGAAGAGCCGTGAAGGCGAGACCTTCGCCAAAGGTCGCCTTCTTCCGCACGGCATGATAGAGCTGGACTTTGCAGCACCAGCTCCAACAAAAGGGCCAGATACGTCCTTCGTAGCAGCTAGTCTCCACCAGGTTTCTGGCGCAGACCTCAGTTTGTGGCACAAACGGCTCGGCCACATCAGCAACCAAACCGTACAGACAATGCAGAAGCAGGAACAGGTCAACGGACTTGATATCAAGGAAAGTGGCAGTAAGGATGCAGCAGAACCTTGTGAAGACTGCGTGCGGGCCAAGCTACCACGACAGATGTTTCCTCTGGCTACGAAATACGACGTCAGCCAGAAGCTGAAGCTGGTCCACACTGACATTTGTGGACCTCTACCAACAGCCACAGTCTACGGAGGGCATCGCTACTTCTTGCTCTTCGTTGACGATGCCACAAGGATGGTGTGGAGCTATCCACTCCGCACAAGGGATGAAGCACCAACATGCTTCTTCAAGTGGCTGGCAATGGCCGAAAGACAAAGCAACAAGAAACTACAGGTTCTACGCTCTGATGGTGCTGGCGAGTACACTAGCACAGAGTTTTCCACGCAGCTGGAAGATCTCGGCATCGTGCAGCAGTTCTCCACGCCATACACACCGCAGCAGAATGGTCTAGCAGAGAGAGCGAACCACACAATGCAAGAGATGTTGAAATCGATGCTGCTTGGTGCGCAACTCGACAACTCGTGGTGGCCGTTTGCACTACGGCAAGCAGTGTGGGTACGCAACCGTGTGCCACACGTGTCGCTACCAAGCATGACTCCATTCCAAGCATGGCATGATGACAAGCCCGACATCACCATGCTACGCACCTTCGGGTGCATGGCACTGTTTCATGTCCCAAAGGAGCGTCGGCGCAAGTTGGCGGATAAAGCAACGTGGGGTGTTTTCCTCGGCCAAAGCCCCAACATGAAGGGGTGGGAGTTCTACGACATAGACTCCCATCGCGTCATTACCAGCAGAGACGCTATTTTCTTCGAGAACCTGACGCGCTCTGCTTGGGAGAGTAAGCAGTCTACTGAGCCCGCTCTACTCAAGACTTTCTACGACTCTTACATGGAGACGCTAGAGGAGGGGGAAGCCGACAGTGTGCCACTCACCCTTCTTGATCTGGAGAAGACGAATGAGCAGCAGGTGGCCCCGCGTGTGACCCTCGACACTCGCCGAGACAAACGCATCAACACTGACCATGAGGCGCTCATAGTACCTCATGACAAAACTAAGACCGTAGGAATGCATAATGGTGCGCATGCGGTGGGGAAACCACAGGATGAAGCTGCCCGGCATCCGGGGCGCCTCACGCGCCTCCTGCGACAATAGTTACAACAGGAAGAAGAGCAGGAGATTAATGAAGCGAATCTGGCTATCACAGCCTGCTCCATCTACGAAGAGGCGGATGATGTCCTGGCGGACTTCACCACAACGCACCTCGCGGCTCTCGTCTCAGTAAGCGAGCTACCGCCTGAGCCCAAGACTTTGAAGGAAGCTCTGCAAGGCGAGCATGCTGCACAGTGGAAGGCAGCACTTGACACAGAGTACCAGAGTCTCATGGATCAGGGGACTTGGGAGCTTACAGAGCTTCCATCCGGCTCTCGCCTTGTGGGGGTGAAGTGGGTGTTTCGCGTCAAGACAAAAGCCGACATGAGCATTGACAAGTTCAAGGCTCGCCTCGTGGAAAAAAGGTTCACGCAAGTTGAGGGGAAAGACTTCTTCGACACCTACGCTCCCGTGAGCCGCTACACCACCGCCCGCATCATGCTGGCAGTTGCAGCAGTGATGGACTACGAGGTACAGCAGCTCGACGTAAAAAATGCTTTTCTGCATGGTGAGACGGATATGACTGTCTACATGAAGCAACCAGAAGGTTACGACGACGGGAGTGGTAGAGTGTGCAAGTTGGTGAAGAGTCTGTACGGACTGAAGCAAAGCCCCCTACTTTGGTACAGGAAGTTGCAAGTAGTACTGGAGTCTCTCAACTTCGAGCCTTTAGCATACGACGACTGTCTCTTCCTACATCGGCCATCACCAGACACAAAACCAGACTGCTACGTGCTAGTCTACGTCGACGACCTTCTCATCATAGATCCGTCGGCAAAATTCATCAAAGCCACAACGACGGCCATGGCAAAGGAAGTCAATGTGACACTCATGCCCAGTTTTGAGTTTTACCTGGGCATGAACATTGAACGGGACCGCGAAGCACATACGCTTCGCCTGAGCCAGCAGACTTACGCTCGCAAAGTTTGTGAGCAATTCAACATTCCTGATCGACATGTCCCAACACCTCTGTCACAGCAGCAGTTGACGCATCAGGGACAGAGGGGGATGAGCGAGACCGACTACTGCAGCAGAGTCGGATCGCTGATGCACGCAGCAAGTTGTACGCGACCAGATTTGCAGTTCGCCGTAAGCAACTTGGCACGCAACAACAAGACATGTACAGAGGGAGCATGCAAGGAGCTGGACAGATCTCTGGGCTACCTCAAAACTACAAGAGACGCAAATCTGCTGTTTGGAACGACTAACAACCTCGACCTCGAGTGCTACGTTGACGCCGATTTTGGAGGCACAGAGGAAGATCGCTGAAGCACCACAGGTTTTGTGTTCCTGTTTGGTGGAGGAGCGGTGTCCTGGACCAGCAAGCGACAGAACCTCATCACACTCAGCTCCGCAGAAGCTGAGTACGTGGCTCCTACTTCAGCAGCACAGGAGGTCACGTATCTCCGCAACCTCCTGGGAGACATCGGATTCGCGCAAATGCAGCCGACAAAAATGTTTGTCGACAACAAGTCTGTGATTGACCTCGCAAACTCGACAAAAGTTCAGGGCCAAACAAAGCACATCGACATTCGTGGGCACTGGATTCGTCCAAAAGTCCGCAACGGCACAGTCGAGCTAGTGCATGTGCCAGGAACCAGCCAAGCAGCAGATTTCTTGACGAAGAGCGTCCCGAAGGACGTGTTCTATAGATGTGTGGAGCAGTGTGGTCTCACCTCTAACGCCCTCTCGCTGTATGTGCGGAAGCGGCCAGTCGTGGACGGGACGCGGAAGTCGAACACGCGGAGCTCCACCATGTCGCAAGCCTGTTTTGCACACACAAACATCGCATGCTTCATGGTGCACGTAATAGAAACAGTAGCGCGCACAGGAAATGCAAGGGCAGGGCATCGGCGGGCTCCACGTGTGAGCGGGTTTGCTCACGCAACACCTCAAAGACCGGCAGATTCTCTGGCTGCAGATGGGCGCTCTACAAGTTGCCGCGGTTATCATGGACGCAGGATGGTGCGGGGCAATTTGCAAAATCGACTCCAAAAACTACCTCTTCGGAGGAACGTGAAATTCTCAGCGGGCTTCAGCTCATCGCCACAGCGCCAACAGCACCGCAGCGGATTGTTCAAGCTGGAGAAGGGCAACAGTCTGATTTGCAGCTTCTTCCAGCTAAGTCTTTGCTGCCATCAACAACAATTTCTGTTGAAGGATATGCCGGCGAAGCAGATTCTGTTACTGCTACAGCAGGACCTATCGCAACTAAAACCAACTACGGCGCAGCTAAAAACGGTCGAGACCAGAATCTCGACCTCAGAGGAAAAAGACAAAAAAGGCTTGCCGCGCATGTGCGAGCAGCCGGAGCAGCTGTAGCAGCTTGCGCAGCTAGCGCGGCTGTGAGTTCAGAATGGCCGCGGCGAGCAGGTGGGGGTGCCGAGCACGCGACAAAGAAAAAAAAAAGGCAACAAGGTAGCGAGCGAGGCAGCGAGCGAGCGGCCATGGATGCCGCGGCCGCTCGCGAAGCTGCCTCCTCGCTGTTGACGTCAGCATGCGAGGGGGAGCGAAGTGAGGGCCCGCTTACTCAGCGAGGCCAGCGTGCAAGCGCAACTTCAACTATTCGCGGCGGAGGACATGAAAAAAAACGCGGCGGACAAGACATGGCGCAAGCGAGTGAAGCGAGTTGCGTACAGTGTCTCCTAGACTTCGCAGTAGCAACAGCCTCAACAGCAAGTTTATGTCCGACGTACGCAGCCAGTGTCGAGCAGAACGGGGCCTTTCCTCCTCGCACGAAAACGGAAGACGTGCCCCAGATTTGGTGGAAGAACGCGCGAACGACCACAGCGGACAAACTGAGCAAGAACGACGGTTTTCAGTCGACAAGTCGCGGACATCAAGGACTCAAACGGGTCTGTCAGAGGGAGAGGAACAGTACAGCAGCTGTTACTGCTACAGATAAGCTGCTCGCGACTGAAAACGGCAAGGACGACCTCCAGAACGTCCAGGGCGACTTTTGTACTGCTCCAACGACTGGAGAGGCAACAGACGACCCAGAAACTGTTTTTCTGGAAGATTCTCCACCTGAAAAAGAGGAGGAAGGTTGGAGGAAGGAGCACGGGAGCCAAGGCTATCATGCAGAATCTCGTCGCCAGGAGCAACATGAGGAGTTGCTTCTGCATGAGGCAAGCGACGATTTTCTAGTGTGGCCCGAACTCGACCCAACAATTCTTGGGTATGACAGCTTGCATAACTCACTGACAGAAAGCCCAAGTATAGGTCAGGAAGTGACCCCGGCACCAATTCAAGACGAAATATTTTTTTCCTTGGGTGCAGAAGCACATATCGATAAATTTCCAGATTTCCCATTCACCGAGGAGGATACTCGGCTCCATTTCCTTGACAAAGATTCTTGGGAGTCACTCGAGGAATTGTTCGGGAGCGCGCAAGAGTGACACGGTACAAATCACCAGCGCACCAATCGAGGGGGAGTGTTGAGAGGTATGATTACTGCGTTGGTGTTAAGCTCCGATATGGTGAAGACGGCACTGCAATCGGAGCACTGTACAGAAAGTTACGGATTTTACGGTGAATTCCCGGATCCACGTCTACTGGGAATTCTCTTCTGTACAGGCCAGATAAAATCTGGCAACCAGCCCTAGAGTAGTCTAAAGGGCCTGGTGTGTAACACGGTGTGCTGGCATGCACAAGGGGGGGTTGCGCATGCCTCTAGTTAGCTCTAGCAGGGAGGGGAGCTGCCTACTGCGCAGCACTGCATAGTAGCCTTGGTCAGGGAATCCTCTAGCTGACTGGACAGGAATCATGCACCCTGAGCATGAGGCCTACACTGCATCATCAGCCACATGCATAGAGCCCTGGCCCTTCAACCTACATGGGCCAATCTGGAACAAGCTTCAGGAGCCACCTGATCGACGGATCTGATGCAACAGCATGGCAAGATCAACGGCCGTCAGAGAAAAGTCTGCAGAGCAAACAACCTCCTGGAGAAGCTGCACCTGAACACCTGATGAAGCTTCCTCAACAAGGAAGCTTCTCCCTGAACCTGCAAGGATGCCAGTAACAACTCTGACCTACAGGAAGCTTCTCCTAGAAGGAAGCTTCCCCAAGAGGCAGCAGACCTGAACCACCTGAAGGAAGCTTCTCCTTCAGGTGGTCAACTTGCCAGGACCTCAGGTATAAAAGGGGAAGCTCCTCTCAGTTCAGAACTATCTCAGCATCTCAGTTTTCCACAAACACTCAGCCCTGCTCAAGCCTCTGACTCTGGAGCCTAGACCAAGACTCTGCTGGAGATCCCTCCAAGGCCCCTGTAAGCCTGGCAAGGCCTGCCAGCCTGGGTGGAGGCTGCCCTAGAGGCCAGTCAACCTGGAGACTGCGCCAAGACCCTTGCCACGACGGCCTGGAGGGCCTAGCAAGGCGTTTCCCCTCTGTGGGCCAGGAGTTGTGCTAGCCTAGCTTGCCTAGGATTTTTCCATGTACCATACTTGTACTTTGCATCAATCAAGATTTCAGTCCAGATTCCCAACCCTTGCCCTGCTATTGTACATGCTGCACTGCTGATCACCCAAAGATCCTATCAGTAAGGGTCCTAGCCCTTGCTGCCTGTCTCACAAAATCATTAGCGTTCATAAGAGCAACCAACTAACATTGTAGGAATGATATCTTTTCTGCAAGCAAAAACGTTCTTCTTAACTCGACCAACATCAAGCTCCATGGAGATAAATGTTCAGAGCTGAAACACCGATTTTTTGTACTGTTTCAGATGGAGCGCATGCTAACATTTGAAGTTGTGTGACTTGAATTCCCCAACACTGTGCACATTCATTTAGTATTTCATGTAAGCAAACTCAAGCACCACCAGAATCGTACAGAGAAATTCCTCAAGAAGGAATTCCCTCCCCTTCCTCATGTAAAAGTGGACAAAGACATAAAGTTCGTCATCAAGGAGATCATGGAAAATCAATAGAACATCTTACAAAATGGCTCATCTAAAACATCGCACGTAACAAGTGGGAACCCTACAAGAACCTTTGCAACGATAATCACCTGGTTGACGGATATTGACGCCGTCACCAAGAAACATCTTTGCGCATGCCAAGACATTGTGGTCAAAAAGGGGGGGGAGTATTACGTACGAGATGTGAACGACTCCCTAATCTTTATTGGTTGTTTTTTTTTCCATTACACAAATAGCCCATCGTGCATTGAGACCTTGATTTTCACTCCGAGGTTTGAGGGAAATTGTGCCAACTACCCTTGGCCTTTTGGCAAAACGTCTCGCACCTACTGACATCTTTAACCACTTTTGAGAATATATGATAGAAGTTTCACGCCTTTTCGGTCGATTTCTCGACCCATCAAGACATACATAGATTTATCAAGATGCATGTCACATCTTTGTCCTTGATCCTCAAAGCCCATTGACTTCTCAACGGAGCTTCTTAAATCATACCACTCATGATGCGACTCCACACACGTCGCTTGAAGGTTGACCCAACGGCTTCGACTATACCTCAATCTTAACTCGACACTTATGTATGTATGTTTGATCATTTTGACACTTGTCATTGATGTACACTTACTGCTTCTTGTAAAATTGCTCAAGTGTCCCAATTCTGTAATCACGATCCTGGTGACTTTACAAGTAAACCATGTATGCAATGTTCAACATAACAAGTTTGGAGAGATGAAAAAACTTTTCTTCTCACTTCTTCACTTGAATATCATTTACGATCAGTTAAAGAAAAACACTTGAGTTAGTGATTCCATTTCCAAGGTAGTAAAACAGAAGAGGATTCGATTTCTCACCTTATCTCTTGAGGACATACAAATAGTGGGACTGTGTAAAAATTTATGAAAACATCTACCGGATGGTTAGCAACTTTTCTTCTTTCCATGGCAAGATGTTCGAAGAGAAGGGTCTGTTTTGATGATTTCCCTTTTTGCTAGTTTAAATAACTTTTTCAAAAGGGCGCATTTGTTAGTGTTTTTCACCTTGGGTCTCGAACCCTGTAGTAAGTACATTTGGGGTTTTCTTACGCCGAACTTGGATTGCAAACTCCGATAGTTTGGTGACTCAAATGCTAGATCAATCCTTGAAATGCTCATGATGACAGTACTTTTGCACCCATTGAGAGTGCGCTCGCCACATGCACTACCCCCACATACCAGGACTATTTCTAGACTACCTTGCGAGGACCAAAGAGAAGAAGCTGTCATGTCATAGCTGGCCTTAGAAATAAAGGTGCAGTGTTGTTGGCAAGTAAGTGGCCTTCGATTTTAGTATGAAAAGGTGCTCAAAGCGATGGACGAGACGGTTTACAATAGCAAACTAGATAACGATACCAACAAACGGGCCACGTGACCTGCGTTTGAGCTTTATTAGAGAGATACCATGTATAGAATGTTCAACCATGTTTACGTCATTGGGAAGATTCAAGTTGTGAAAACCTACAAAAACGAGGTTGAACATAATGTACATAATGTTTGGCCTAAGACACACTGCTTAACATTTGTTAATAATTCTTGAGAAATAGTTATCTTTTAACCCGAGGTAAGCATTATGATAACTGAATGATTGGATCAAAATATGCACGAAACACAAATGATTTCATGCAAATGAATATGATAGAATTTTACCTTAATGTGGTTTTTTGTAAAATACATTTATGAGCCTTATAAGACAATGTAAAATATTTCATGGGACAAAGAAGACCTCAACGTACAGAGTGCATTGTGAGTTTGTTTTTGTATGGTGAGTGAATGCACTTGTCACATACACTAGCCCCACACAATAGGGACCTCCCTATGGAGAGAACTGTCCGGCCACATGATTGCAAAAATAAAGGTGGTACTACACGTAAGACAAATGAGCACACTCAGTGCGTTCCTATGATGTTTTTGTATGGTGAATGAGCGTACTAGTCACATACATTAGCCCCATGCATCGGGGTCCTTTCTAACAAGCAAATCATTTTGTGATATTGGACAAAACCTATGATTCACTTGGACACATAAGACAAAGTAGCGCACTGAGTGTGCTATAAGTGTGCTTTCATTTATTAAGTGATCGCACTTGCCACATACACTAGCCCCACACAGCGGGGTCCTTCTTAAGAAGAGAAATTCATGGCCACATCCGACAAAAGCACACTCTTCCCACAGCACTAAAGTATTGTATCCATTGGTGTAAAGAATACCCTTTGAAGAGATCACATGAAAGGCCAATAGTAAAAATTTAGTGTATGAAATGGTCACAATTATGCATATCTCAAATGGCAGGCAATTTTGTAGGCATGGTGTGTAGCATGACAGAAGGGCTACCACCATGAGGGTTGCGAGTGGCAGAGCGGGTGAGACGGTGGGACAAGACATGCAATGGTAGATGTAGCTTTGAGTGCTTGGATGAGGTATGAAAATCATTATGGTAACTTAAACATGGTTGAAGTTGCTTGGAGGATGTTTTGGACAAGAGGCATGGAGAGGGAAAGAGAGTAATAATTGAAGAAGTTTTGTATGAGAAAGGTGTCGGTGGGCAAGTGTAGGGGATGATGAGAGGGTTGAAGAGGGAGCATGGGTAAAGTGAATAGGAGAACAATGCATGGTCAATAGTTTGTGTGGTCATGGGAGCCCCTTATGATTTGCCCTCAAGAGCCTTGTGCATTAGTAGTCATGTGTTGCTTGTAGAAGCAAACTACGCATTACCCATGTGGGGTCTAGAATTTTTGAGGAGATGAGTTGGTAGGGATTAAGACAATCATATAGGGACATGGGGAGAAGGGAGACGGTTCTTGCGTTGAAGTCCCTGAAGCCACAATCTGAGTCCCATTTGGGACAAGTAAGAAGGAAGTGGAGAGTTCATCAAAGATGGATGGTTTAGTTGTGGTGGCCTTCTGAGATGGGGGAATAGCTTAAAAACTGGTTCGTGAGTTGATGGGCGACACACGCTTGCAACACTTGCCAAGAAATAACTCGTTATTCCTCTCTTGTTGTTGTTTGTCACAATCATGTTGACACATGATGGTGGCGTAACGATGACAAATAGGAATATTGGGGAACAAGGGAAATGGCTCAATCGTGCAAAAAAAAAAGAGAAATGAGACCAGGTGTCCTTAAGAAAATTGCTACTAGCATAGTTTTCTCGGAATGGCTGACACTTCACAACGAAATGACCTTGGTGAAGAGTTCTTCATTATGAAGTGTTCCAGTTTATGAATCGATCCTGTTAAAAGCAGCGTTATGGAGGTTGAAATGTCCATAAGCTTTTGTGAGTGCTGGATATCTTGTCCATTGAATAGATTGCACAACTCATTTTATTCACTCCACATGAAAATGTAGCCTATGTGTTGTATCATGGGAATAGAAATGAAGCCACAACGGAACAACACAACCGCTTCAATGCCAATCCTATGTCTGTATTGAATGGTGAAGGTGTTGATTTACACACACAGCATTGCTATTTTAAGTTGAATAAATTCTTGACGGGATGGTTTACATTTAAACTCTTTGACGTAAAACAGACTGGTATTTTAGCATTTGGTGACTTCTTGCACTAAGTTCATCCGCCAATGTGTTCTGCTCATGGTGGGCCTTAGGCTTAAGACCAATGCATGCAGCGGATCAGTTCAGACGGATCACCGATCAACAAAAGCCCCAATCGGTCGTGAAGAACCTTTGGCGTTACCAATGAAAAACATCTGGCCAATGTTGTACCTTTGTCGTCAACAATTCAATAGCCCCCCCTATACTGAGGCATCTTGCTGAAAGGAATACACCTAGCGATGCCATCGTAGTTGTCCTTCAAGAATAAGTCGTCCTTCAAAGATGAAAAAGAAGAGAGATTTCATGCGCCACTGTCCGCCAATAATGGCACGAGTGTATGGTGAAACAACTGGAGGCAAATGGTTCATTTTGGTGGCCGTGTGGCAAACACGAACTCTCTGGTGCCCATCCAACCAACGATGTATCACAATGTGCGACGAATTCCTCTTCACAAAGTGGAAGCAGGAAGAATTTCAAGCAAGCTGTCGGTCATGAGAGAAAAATAGAAGATGCGTCTTTGTCTTACAGACTAGGAGCGGTTCGAGTACAACCTCGAAAGTTCACCGACCACGAAGGCTAAAGGATAGTGCAGAGTTGGGGGGCTAGCTCTCGCCAACATAGACAGCCGATGGACGATATGTTTGTGAACAGCTGCGATTGGGATCGAGGACCGTTCGATGGTTGGTTAGAGTTCCAGAATGCTGTCGGATACGATCGACCACTAGCCGTCTTTGTGTCGTTGGATTCCTTTGTGTAGATTCTTGGAACGATTACGAAGACATCCGGCGGGCTGCCAACCATTTAGACTTCTTGGTCGACAAAATACCTCGTGGACATCACGTGTCATACACCACCTTTGTTGCTCCTTACAGGCACGGCCAGCTTCCCTGAGACGGCACCGTTGCCGGGTCAGGGTGCGGAGGTGGTCCGATCCCTCCGTCTCTCCCATTGCCGCTCGATCCGCATCTCTCAGGATGCACGAATCCACAATTCATCACTCCCTTGTAGGGGCTTTTCAGTGCAATCCCTCCCTTCTCCCTGCCTTTTCCTCTCTCCTCTCCCGTCTTTGGTCGATGCTGGGTGAGCGTGATTCGGAGGTTTTTTGGTAGCCATCCGGACTCGTCATTGCGTTGGGCGCCGATTATCTGCACGTTGGACCTACTTCCGCCTTCCTTCATCGTCGGCCCGACATGTCTTATGGACCGGTGACCAAAGGGACAACTCACCAATCGGGACAGTAGAAAATGTTTGTCACTCGTTGGCCCTAGCTTGGAACTCCCCACCAGTATTCGCAAGGAGGGAAAAAGGAAGATGGCCCGGGAATGTGGACAAACTATTTTGAGAATTTCTTTTCCCCCAACTGTGAACCCCATGGCATTGAAGCATGTCCACCGAAGGCGGACGTGTTTCGAGGGCGAATAGATCCCCATCTAGATTCTGTTTCCCCCCCCAGCCAACGTGCGCTAAATCCGGCCGGCCGATACATCTGCTTGTTTCTATGAACACTTCGAACAATACTGGGCGAAGCTGGCTGCTGCCAGATTCGGTGGTTGGTCGAATTCAATCATCGGTGTTGCTCGTAATGTCCGCGGGGGGTTTCCACAACAACATGAAAGGCTTTCAATCCCGTGCCTCGATGTTCAATCGTTCGCAAATAATTCCTACCTCTCTCCCTCTGCAAACCTTGCAGGTACCTCACGGCGACGGCTGAACGGAGTCGGTTCAACCAACCCCCATCCCAACCATTCAGGGTAGTTTGTCAACGGTTGAAGGTTTGGCATAAATCACTCCTGACCCGACTGTAAGCGCACAAATCTTGACCGCCAAGGGAAGAAGATGAAAAGTGCGTGACGTGCGGACTCCGAAAGTCCCTAGGAAACATTTAGCATGGCCTGTGTCGGGCAGCGTTCAAACGTCGAATCCGACTACAAGCGGCCTCACCACGGTCAACGAGTCTGTCGCGTCAGACAAAGCCCCCACTTCCACCCCCGCTGGTCATTGCGACTGCATGCGGCAAAATCGAGATCGTGCCGGGGGGCCGGGATTGTTTGGGGTAAGTCCACAAGGACGAACTGTACATATCTGCGTTTGTGAGTGAAGAGGGAGAAGATTCAATGAGGAGCGTCCAACCGCCGGCTGCAGTAAGGCGGCAGTCGTGGAACTTGGCGGAAGGTGGTGGAATGCGGCAGGAGCCTGACAGGCGCTAGGAGTTCCCGGTTGTCGAAGCAGGGGCGACCATTGTCGGTACCTCCACAGGTTTCATCGCCATCTCTCACCGGCTGCACATCGGCTCATGTCCGGCAATGATCCGCATCTCGTCCGCTCATGTACCGTGTGGCTTTCCGAGGACGCGAAAAAGACAGGTCTACATCGTCCAAAACGTTTCTCGTTGTCGTCTTCGGCACGTTCCGTGGTCGACTAGCCTCACTCCTCCTGCCCCGCTCTCTCACGAGTTGGGGGGGGGTTGGGGTAATACAAGACGGAGGGATCCCTGAGTCTGCAGGACACATTTCGCATCCTTCAGGTCATTGTCGCTGCTGCTGACCAGCTCTCGGCACACTTCCACCGGCTTCGGCATTTTCTCCCCCTGGTGCACTGGAACCAGCCTTGCCATTACATCTCTTTCTCGCGCACTTGGTCCCAATGGGGACTCTCACCACCCTCACGCCCGCTCCCGCGGGCGCGCCTGAAGAGGACTCCATCGCCTTCTTCTCCCGACAACAGCAGCCCAGCAGCGCAGCCCAGCCCACCCTCCAGCTCCCAGCCCCTTCCCTCGCGCACAACCCATCCTTCAGCACCAACTCCTCCCTCTGCTCCCCCTCCCCCTCTTCTTCCGCCGCCGCCGCCGCAGTAGCCGCCTCCCCCTCCTCCCTCTTCCGCCGCACCTCCTCCACCTCCTCTTCCTCCTCCTCCTCCCGCAGTCTCCTCCTTCGCGACTCCTTTCGCCGCCACATGTCCTTCGTAGACCTCAACCTGGCGCGCGACGCGCACAACTGGGGCGCCATGGCGGGCTTCGAGGCCCACGAGTTGGACCTGTCGCGCCTGGTCACCAGACAGCAGGCCATCGCCTCCGGCCGCCACGGCCGTCTCTACAAGTCCGTGCTGCGCTGCAGTCGGGACGGCCAGGAGCAGCAGCAGCAGCAGCCGCAGCGAATCTGCCGCCTCGCTAGCGGCGACGACGGCTGCAACGGCTCCTCGCCCACCGGTCCCCCTCGACGGGCGTCGCACTCGTTTCCCCGCCCGCGGTCGAC
>SZWC01020879.1:4538-38940 GCA_023375785.1 Penium margaritaceum
TCAAGATACACTCTCCAGTGTACCACCGTAAAACACTTTTGAGTGGGTGGACAGGGGGGGTGGGGGGACGGGGGGGAGGGGTGGGGGGGGGGGAGACTCGAGTAGTACCACGTTGATGACACAAGCGACAGTAAACGGATGGAAGATTGACCCGCCCATTGAGTATTGGACTGTCCCGCAAACACCTTAACCTTCCATGTTACGCCTGTCTAGAATTCAGTACAATATAGGTACGGATTCAATTCTACAAAGATAGCACAAAACATAAAATGTGTACAATGTATATCTCATTAGAAGCAAGGACATGATTAAGTAGTTTTCAGAAATTATTTAAGTGGAAATAGTTCTTGTGATGTTTTCAATGAACCCAGTTGTACAGAAAGATCATGGAAATTCAGGTGTTGATGTGCACATGATTGTGTATGATCTTGACTGTAACAAGTTATTTCCTAGAAATATTGTTTACGTTTTAGGTTTCTTTCCCGGAAGGATCCTCACCATATGCTCTTCTCTTGTACACACATTGGCAAGTGTATTGATTTGGGGTGATTGGGCATAAATGTCAAAGTAAGCTCACAGTGTAGTTCAGCATGCTCTTGATGCTTGTGGAAAAAACGGCTGATGCATACTGCACACGCGAGCTAAAGTTGCATTGCAAGTTTAGCGAGGCTAAGTTGGGCCAGCTATCGGCAGTGCTCACCATGGTGAAAGGGTTGGTTCCCGGGCTGTCAGACCTCCGCAGCAACGTTAAATCTGATGAGCTACAACGCCTTGCATCACAACCAGTGCCTCTTACCTCTCCTCCTGGTATTGGTGCCCTCTGGGACTTCACCGCTGAGCGAATTTCTACCTGGTGGACCAGCGTTCTGAATAAGCATCTTCATCCTATAGTCATGGAAGGGGTTGCCGCTATAACCACTGCCTGCTCTCCTCCTTACTCTACAACTATGGTCTCCTCATCCAAATCCTCTATTTCCTTGACCTCTACAACCACAGCCCTTGCCTCTCAAAGCCGTGGACGTAGATTGGGTTGTGGCCAGGGTAAGGGGAAACCCAAAGACCGTGCATCGTCTTGTGTTCCTAGCGACATGGTGTACTAGAACTGCGACCCATTAGAGCATTTCGCTCTTAAATGACATGCATTCCCTGACAACCTGCACCTTGTACACGCCATGTGTGCTCACTAGGCGCGTTCCGGCGGATCTTCTACCTTTTTTGCCACCAGTTCTAGCTCTAGCACATCCTCTCGGTCTAGTAGTCCCTCTTATGCAGAGGCCCATTCCATTGCTAGTGTTCCCTCCGCTCCTCCATTGGTCGCGTATCCCTATGGTCGGCCACTATCTTCTTAGGTGCCCCTCTAAGCCGGACCACCTTCTCCGGCCTACATTGCTCCCCCGTGATTTCCTCCTTCCTCGGGATCCTTTGCCCCATCACATGCGCCATCAGTCGACAATGATGGCGCACAAGGAGGAAACGATGGAGGTGGTCGACCATGTTTGTTAGAGGCAAGACCTCTAACGAACATAGTCACACTCTCACCTGGGAGGTGAGAGTGTGACTATGTCCATTAGAGGTCTTGCCTGTCAGACTGGCACTGTTCTTTGTGAGGACCCCCTGATCATGTCCTTGGGTTGCTGTCTGCTTTTGTTTCATGGGTCGAGCATTGGCAGTCTGTTGCTTTTCCTCGTCGTCTCACGCTATATACCTCGTCTCCCCCCTCTTCTCGCACTGTTACGTCCTATGGTGTTTTCCCCATGTTTGTGTTGCCAGTGGCTTTTGGGTCCTCAAATCCAGCCCCACCCACCACATGACATCCGTTCGTTCCTTCTTTAACTTGATGGGTCCCGCCAGTTCCTTCCACATTGTGCACATTGGGTCCGGCCACTTGCTTCAAGTTCAAGGCGTTGGTATCATCCGCTTTGCTGGTCCCAGTGGTGTATTTGTCTTGCCTGATGTTGTGTATGTACCTTCCTGGAAGCTCAGCTTGCTGTTGGTGACCTCCCTAGATGATCAACGGTGTGAATTTCCTTACCAACAAGGGTATTGGCATTGCCTTTCTCCGTCCCTCAAGTCATGTCATTTGCGGGACGTCAAATTTGACAAGCTTTACTTTGTACATCTTCCTGCACCCTCAACCTCCTCTGTTGGATCTCCTCTTGTCCATGTCACGTGCTCTCCCTCCCCTGATCATGTTCAGCTCTTGGATTGCCGTCTTGGCCATGTGCAGACTGATGTCATCACCAGCATGCTCCAGCTTCAAACTGCTATTGGTCTTTCCATGTCCACTTTTCCTTTGCTGTATCACTCTCCTTTTGCCTCCTCTAACTCTCAGTCTTCTCACACCCTTGATCTTGTTCATGCTGATGTCATGCGTGCCCTTCCCCATGAGTTCCTTGGGGGTGTCATGCGGTATGTTCCTTGCCTTACGGATGATTGCTCCCATTTTTGCTGAATCTTTGCTCTTTGTCGGAAGAGCGATGTTTGTGTGGTCATTCAGTCCAAGCCACTCGAAGGTGAAGGTTTGTGTCAGTGTTTGCTACATGTATTTCAAATTGATCCGGGAGGTAAGTTCCTCGGCTCTACCTCCCGGTTCCTTGAGTCTAACAGGGTGTGTTTGGAGACCTCAGCTCCCTATATGCCCAAACAAAACGGAGTCTCTGAACGCTAGAATCGGACACTTGACGATGGCGTCCACGCCTATTTTTTTTAGTCAGGTATGTCCCCTATTTTTGCCTTTGAGACCATGAGTTGTATGACCTGGGTCCAGAACCATGTTCCGTATGGTCCCCCTCCTTTGCACGGTCACTCATTTTGAGCGCAGGTACGACAGTTGTGCCAATCGTCACCTTGCTTGGGTTGGGGGAGCATTGCGTGTTCTGGCTTCGGTTGACATTCACAATGGGAATATCTCCCCATGTGGGCACCTTTTTCCATTCTTCGATATCTCCGTCCAGTCAAAAGCCTGGTGCTTCTCGGATACCTAGTGCTAGAGAGTTGTTGAGTTCCGTGATGCCTTGTTCTTCGAGTCTATGTTTCTCCATGACCCGAGTCATCACTCATGCACTACCTCTCTGATGCCACTCTCTTGGTTGCAGGAGGTGGTCGACCATGCTATCCGTGCTGTCCGTGTTGTCCCTATAGTCCCTATTGCTACCTCTTCCCAGCTGCCTTTAACCTCGTCGCGTCTCTAGGTGTCAGTCACACTGCCTACACAGTCCTTTGGATCCCTCCCGTCTTTACTTCCTAGCTCGTCCAAAGCTCCGGCTTCCCCTGTCTTATCCTTACCTACTGTCCCGTCTCAGTTCATGTCTCCTGCGCACTCCTCTATGACTCCTTCCAGTCCGCTCACCGCTGTTGTGCCAAGTCCGTGTGCTCCCAACCTGCCTCCATCCGGTGATCCCCACGGTCCTGCACCCATCTCACCCTTTGTCTGTGGCGGGCATCTCCGAGCACTGTTTACCTACTCCTCCAGTGTCTTAGCGTCCTCTGTCCATCCATCTTAGTCACAACCTAAGCATTTGCCGGTGTCACCAACCGGCATGTATGCCTTAGGCTTGGCAATAGGGGTTGTCCAACCTAGCTTTGTCCTTGAGTATGCATTGTTCACGATAGAGCAGGAGCACGCACTAGACGCTGCCATCCTTGGTGGTGAAACAAAGTGTCACCTAACTACTTCTGCCACACCCTCGTCGCCTAATCGGACCATGGTTTGACAGATGCGTGCGGCACCCGGTTCACAACAGTGGGAGGTTGCCATGTGGGACAAGCTGAGAGCTTTAGACGACTAAGCTGTATATGAGCTGGTCGATCTGCCCCTAGGTCGCAAGGCCATTGATGCTCGAAGTACAAGCCCAAAGGTGAGCTCAAAAAGTACAAGGTACGTCTTAGTGCAAAGGGATTTTTTGAAGTACCCGTTGCTTCATTCGACGAGACATTTTTCCTTGTCGGACGTTACATCACAGCTCGAGCTATCCTAAGTCTCATAGCACATCATGATTGGGAGCTTGATCAGATGGGCGTAAAACGTGCATTCATGCATGGACATTTGGGCGAGGATGTTTTATGGTGCAACCTTCATGGTTTTCTGACAGAACCGATAGAGTTTGGAGACTAAAAAAGGCTCTTCATGGCCTCAAGTGGTCACTGATGTGTTGGAACTAGGACATCACCTCAACCTTGGAGAAGGAGTGCTACCAATGTAGCACAACGATCATTCCCTTCTTGTCACACTACTACATGCACCATTTGTCACCATCTTTGTCTTCACTGATGACTCGCTGATTATGTCGTTGAGTCGAAAGGATGTGCCACTTGTAAAGTCCCTATTGTAGTCATTGTACAAGATGAAAGACTTGGGTCCGACATGTGTCCTTCTAGGCATGGAGCTTGAGTGTGACTAAGTTTGTTGTGTTCTTCACCTTCATCTAGGCTGCGTACGTCAGGAGCCTAGGGGAGCCCTTTGCCTCCATGATCGAGTCCGTGCCCACTACTTCAACATCGATGATGCCAACTCGGCAGATGTTGTTGAAAACACTGGATTCTTCAAAGCTTGGGGAGCCAGTGGATGTGACCGACTCCCTGCAAGTCATAGGGTCTCTGATGTACCTGGCCACCACCACGTGAGCAAACATTGACTTTGTTGTGAACTTTCTTGTTCAGTTCTCACAGTGGCCAAGGGCACAACACATGGAGGCAGAATTGCATGTCATCATGTATGTGTTATGTACTGATCACATTGGTCTTTGTTACCAGGTGCAGACGTCAATGGTCATTGACAGATACACTGACACTGATTGGGTGAATGATGTGGATGCTCGCAGTTTCATTGCCTATGTCTTCCTTGTTGAGAGGACAGTGATCTCATAGAAAGTGCCAATCAGGGTAATGTGGCACACAACTCCAGTGAGGCAGAGTATGTTGCTCTTGGCGCATGCACATGTGAGAGTGTCTGGCCGTGTCAAATCTTGCAATTATTGCACGTTCCTCTCTGTTGCATCACTTTGAGCTCAGACAACCAAAGCACGAAGGTTGTTGCTGAGCACAATGGCATGCATCACTCTTGCATGAAGCACATTGATCTGGAACACCATTTTTTGCATGAGGGTATGGCTGTAGGCAATGTTCAGATTGTGTGGGTTCACACCTGATATCTAGAGCCGAATTCCTCACAAAGGTAGTTAGCAGTAATTTCTTCAAGGCAGTAGTTCATGCTGTTTGACTGTTGTGCGCTCGTGATGCTCCAGGCTGATCTGTCGTGCCAGTGCCTACGTACATTCCTGTGTCAGATATTGTGGCGTTGGTGTTGTGACTGTGAGTGCCTGTGTGCGTGTCGGCTGTGGGTCATGGGAGAGTGTTGGTTATGTGATAACACCACACCGTGACCTCTGGCCTTGTTGCACACTCACCTTACTGATGCATGTGACTGACCACAGAGAGAGAGAGAGAATGCTGTAGGTTGTTCCATTATGACGACATGGCTGCAAGACAGGCCAACCCCTTGGACCAAGTGGCCAACGGGATTCACCAGTCTTGCATGCTCTTGTGTCTCAGTCACATTTGTAACCTCTTCCTTGTGTGTATTCTTGTCGTAAACTCAGCTTGGTGCTCGCCCAAACCTAGCTTCTACCTCGTGCTTCATAGGGAATGCATTGGATAGGAATTTTCCCAAATGTAGTGGAGTGGTGGTTCAAAACCACTGCTCTCAAGGGTAGAAAGGAAGAGCGAGCTCGCTCCTTGCTCTCTCTTAGAGCACGTATGTGACTTGTGACTTCTCTGTCACTTGTTATTCGTGATCTGCACATGTAACTTTGCATGAAGTGCTCACGCCATGGTGTCGAGAGTCTCATGGTTACCTCCACATGTCTAATTTTTGTCTTATTCTACCTCGGCTTCATAGAGGATATACCTTTAGTTTTTAGGGACCCTCAGATCTGCATTTGTGTAGAAGGAAAAAAATAGTTTTATTGTTGTGAGGCGGGGGGACATTGGGCTTCTTATTCCGAGGTTGGGGGGAATGAGGCTTATTTTGCGTGGTGAGGGGTATTGTGTTTGGAAAAATTGGCTAGATAATCTTGTTTCTGGCTGTGTCCTCATGCAAGGTGGTGGGCTGGTTAAAGGTCACTAAATTTTAGAGCCTATCTTCTTCCCGACACATCGCAAGATCAATCCTAATGAAGTTGTATGGAGTCATAATCTGTCCTGAATGGCTAGATGGTTGTTTTGACGTGAGGGCAATTGTGGCCATCCATGTTTTCTAAGTTTTACAACTGTTTGTTTAAAGTTTATTCTTGGTGCTCAAACCAAGACTTTGATCATGAAAGGTTCTGCTTGTTCCTTTGCTCTTTATGGTCAACTACCGGAGCTCACATGTTTTGAATATAATGAAGAATTTTTTGGTTGCTGAAAAAAATCGCCCCTCGAAAGCTTGCCTTTTGGACAGGCTATGATCTGAGACCTTCATTTCAGGTCAGATCTTGGCACTGATGCAGTTTACTGGCAGATCAATCATATGGTCATCGCAGTTACGCCCCTGACGTACAGGAGTCCCTAAACTCCACGGGTGGACATTTCTGTGATTATGTTTGTAGCCCACCATGCGTTGACCTCAGGATTTTTACGTTTTTTGTTCGAGAGCATTTTGGCCAAATGCCTCGGCCTCCAATGTTCCGTTCCAGAAGGTTGTGACAACTTTGGCCACCTTCCCGAAAGGTTAAAACAAACTATCGTGAATAATGTCAATGTTTGATATTGTTCAGACAACTTCTTGACTGTGCTAGACTTTCATACAAGAGCAGCCCAATATTCTCAAAGCCCCTCCACTTCTCAGAGAAGCTTCTCCAAGCAGCCAATCACGGCGTGAATTCACATAGATGGTTCGGCTCGAGCGCCAAGGACCCAACATACATCTCATTCTCATTCTTGGCATTGTGCATGTGCTTGACTCACTCGACGCTTGTCATCAAAGTACACTTACTGCTTAATACAAATCATTCATTTTTCCCAAACTCTCAGATAATCTTGTCTTGCACCCCATCCCTGTGAACCACCTATGTTTCCCTTGGCGCAACACTTGGTATCAGAGCGCAGCGGCGGTAGAGGGGCAACCTATATGATAACTTCCTCGTGATAACCTTGCTTAAGTCCTCAGCACATCTCCACCATTAAGAAGACCACAGACTTTATGATGATAATGGTGAATGGACCGAGCGCAACCAGCAATGAGCAACAATCCCCAGCGAGAACTCTAACGACCAAGGATTAGAATCGCATGAACACTGATGCACTCTAGGCAAATCCGATAGCAGCGGCCAACTTTGTAGTGAATGGCACAACACGACAAACCCGACGGCCAACTTGTTGATGGACCCCTTGGGCTCAGAAAACCCTCAGCCTCAACCGCAGCCCATCGGTTAAACATCTTACATAATGGGAGGTACTGACTGGCAAGCTCGCATTAACAAAGACTTATACTTGAAGTTGTCGGGACTCGAGAGCCTCAACACCCATCTGATCCAACAACTCAACCTGCTGATGGAGGAGCTTTGGATCTCGCGTGCGCACTAAGCATTGCTCACCAAAGAGAATTCATAGCTCTCGAGTGAATCCCAGATTTGGCTTGCACTTCCCAAGCCGTTTGATCCCAGAACTCAAAGGGACCGACGGTCCGGATGTGGCCGATGAGTTTTTTGGTGTATTTTACTGCTGTTGGGGTCAACAACGACAAGAAGAAAATTGAACTTCGGCCTCTCTCTTCCTTGGCACTGTCTTGAGTCGGTGGTCGGATCTAAAGACCATCCAATGGCAGCGGGAAACTGGTGAAGGAGGATCAACGGCTCTTGTGATCGCCCTCATATCATTGACTACATGCGTATTACCTAGTGAGCAGATTGATCCAATGTGGCTTGACTCCTTCACACCACCGGAATCATGGAGCGACTTCATATGCGCTACACTCGCTCACTTTGGGAAGCCAAACAAGAAGTGTGACATACAGTACAAACTCGAATGTCTGCATAAGAAGTCTAGAGTGGCGAAGAACACTCACTGCTTCCATGAAATCATCATTGGCAATAACCTCGCCCCCAACTAATTGTGTTTACACTATTACATCCTCAAGCAAGAGATTTGATTAGTAATCACCATTTTAGGCATCCAAGATGGCCTTCTGTGAATGATCGCAACAGTCAATTGTATAGACAATAGTGACTACAATGCTCGTATGTAGGAATCTAATGACTGTCAACTCAAAAACTCCACTTTTTATTGTGGTGAAGGAAAGTCGTAGTTGGTGGAAGCCTCGTCTACAATGGAGATTGACACCGTCAATTGACGTGATGAACTGCTATGTCGGACTTGGAAGAAGTGGGGCCATATCTTGCGTGACTATTGTAAATGACATCGGCAAGAAAAAGGGGGAGGAGTCATAAAAAAGAATAAGGAGTTGGGAATGACAAAGGGTAGGAGTAGATGGCGAGGCTCCTGTCTTGTCAGAAGATTTTGCGCTGATGGATCACCCTTCTAAGCAGCTCACATCGCCACAAACGAGGGCTTTCGAGATTGCGAAGTTTGATGAGGGATACGAGGAAGAACAACAGGTGATACTTCTATGGGTACAACTAAGAGGTTGTAAGAGTTGGTACCGGCACTACTGGATGGTACCAACACTACTGGATGGAGGAGCTTCTCATAGATTTGTAAACAAAGGCATGGTTTGAAAGCTCAATTTGCAAACCGAACCAGGGCTGTTTGAACAAAAACCCATCGGCGGATGACTGCAGATCTGGCAACTTTGTGAACCACTCCAACTGCAAATCGAAGATCTGCACAACGTAACAGCCTGGAGGACTTGTCCAATGAGCAACCATAAAATCATCCATGGCCAAGATTTCCTATACGAACACAATCTGTAGGTACACTGGAGCAGCAGATTCATTGTGTTAGCATCACAGGCAGAAAATGAAACCTCCCTCTTGTCGAGAAACCCACAATGCAACGGTGCTTACAAGAAGCAGTAGATGTGGAAGCAGCAGAGGAATTTGTGGCAGCCAGAATCTGCCAATCGGTATCCCTGGATGTGGCCAGGCAGTTCTTGAAACCAGAGCTCAAGCGCGGCTCGTTCTCGGGGAAGTAGGGGAAGCAAAAGAAATCACAGTTGCTGATGCGACGGTGATGACCTCGACACATGAGAAGTTGAAAGACGTACCAGAGGCGTCCGCGACACTCATGAAGGATTTTGAAGGGGTTATTTATCATGAAATACCCCAAAAGACACTCCCACAGTACAACATCCACCATTAGGTAGACCTGAAGCAGGGCAGTAGACTGAAGATGAAAGAGATTCATTGGACGAGAATCACATGCTGACTGATCTCAAGAAGCAACTAGACGAGATGCTCGGTCAAGGGTTTATTAGACCATCCACATCACAATACATGTCACCTGTACTATTCTTGAAAAAGAAAACTGGAGAGATGCGGATGTGTTTGGACATCCGAACGTTGGAAGCATCACCATTGAGAACTGATGTTCCCTCTTGCGAGCATATACATCTTTTGACCAACTCCAAGGAGCCCAAAATTTCAGCAAAATTGACGTACATACAGGCTATCATCACATCCGTGTATCTAAAAAGGACACCAAGAAGACAGTGATCTACACCAAAAAGCGCATTTTGAGTTCATGGTCATGTCGTTTAGACCCACCTATGCCCTTACGATGCTTATGGCAGCAATGAACAACATCTTTTGCCCATGCCTTGAAATTTTCATCGTCGTATATCTCGACGACATTATGTTGAATAACTGTATCCCAAAGGAGCACAATGGACATCTCTTGGAGTGCGACTTTGGTTCCCGTTCGATTGAGTTTTGGGGCCACATCATCGGGGGCAGGCGGATCACCGTGGACCCGAAAATGGGGGCGGTCGCTGATTGGCCGATGCCTACAAATGTTCCAGATGCCCAATAATTTTTGCGCTTCTACAAAAACTATTGGAAAATTGTAAAGGACTATGCTTGATTGTTAGCGCCTCTCTCTGATCTCACCTTGAAATCCACTGAGTAGGATTAGGTCGAAAAGAACCGTTCAAATCTTCATGAAACACTCTGACTTGAGTGTCAGCCTTATGATTGGGAGATCCAACGTTCGCATCTGATCAAGCCATCGGAACCATTCTCCTCGAAGACAACAATGGTGGAGAACAACCGGTTGCGTACATGTCTAAAAAATGACACAGGCCGGAACTCAACAACGCGGTGCACGAGAAACCAATGCTCGCAGTCGTGGACATGTTCAAGACATGATGGTGCTACTTGGAATGTCGGCGATGCATCGTCAACACTGATCATCACATACTTGAATATTGCAAGACCCAACCAAATCTGAGCCGTTGACAAAATCAATGGATGGAGTTCCTTGAATCCAACTACAACTACAACATCGAGTACCAGCCTAGAAACACTAATGTGGCGGATGTTTTGAGTTGGTGACCAGATTTAAAGGCCGAACGTTACTCGTTGAAAAAGACCTATACGTTGCGAGACTGTTCACAAAGGGATACAAATAGTTTGGTGGGTATGACAAAATGGAGTTCCGGTTTGACGACCCCTACATGCGATGGCGGTTCACTCGCCACGTCTCCGTTCCAAAAAATGAGGAGCTACGCAGAATTCTATGCAAGGAATGCCACGACACCAGTCTAGATGGATGTTGTGGAGAGGAAAAGAGGCTCAAGAAGGTGGCGAAAGACTACTGGTGGGAGAAGATGTAGACCGACGTGTCAAACTTCAGCACATCGTGTTACACCTGTCACAGAGAAAAAATTCTTTACACGCGGCCACCCGGTCTACTCCAACCCGTGCCTATTCTGACGGAACCGTGGACCGACATCAGCATAGACTTCGCGACGGGACTTCCCACCACCCCCGAGGGGTATGACGCCATGCTTGTCGTGGTGGACAGGTGTTCAAAGATGTCAGACTTCATCTCAACGATGACCACTGTCACTACAGAAGGAACAGCGTAGCTATTCTTGAACTAGATGGTACGGTTGCACGACATGACATGAACCATAATCAACGACATACAGGGCTACTTCACTAGCCATATTTGGCAAAAATTGATGATGCGTTTTGACAGTCGAATTCAGCTACCAACGGCGTTCCATCCTCAGACTAACAAGAAGACCGAGCGAACCAATCAGACGCTTGAACAACTCTTCTATAATCTATGTGAGCCTCACGACACCAATTGGGTGGCCAAACTACCAACTGCAAAACTCGCATACAACTCCACCACTTCAAACGCAACTGGTGAAATCCCTTTCAAAGTGGTGTACGACAAAATTCTTGCAACACCGGATGGATTACGAAGTCAGATCAAGATCCCCGCGGTCAACATTCACTACAGGGACTTTGCAAGCGTTTGGGAGGAAACACGGTAGACCCTTGCAAAAACCCAAGCAGCTATGAATCGAGCGGCCAACTGACATCGTAACAATGACGTGTTCAGCGCTGGCAATTGAGTCCTCAGTTTACCGAACATCAAACTATGAGGACCAGACGCCGTGAAGCTAAAACCCTGATGGTTGGGACCATTTGACATTGAGCGAATGCAAACCCTTGTCATTGATCAACTTTGCCTGGATTCCAGTAGAAACGTCCATGACAGAGACGGCACACCTCCACCACCTGTACACGTGGACTAGGGAGCGTAGTATGTGATTGAAGACATCCATGGAAATCAACGCTGTGAAAAGAGGATGGAGTATCTGGTTAAGTAGCACGGCTATGACGCCGCGCACAACTACAGGGAGCCCTAGGACTACCTCCTAGATCTCGATCACATGATGGACGGCTAATACCATTGTCACTGGCCTACGTCTGCTAAGGCGTTGTGACGTCGAGGCTAAAAGGGGGGGGGGGGAAGTGTTACGTCCATGACATACATTAGTCCATCAACTTTGCGGGTGGGTATCTTTGTCATTACATTCATGGCACACCGCGCACCAACATTTTGAATTTTTATGTCGTTTGGCCAAGGGAATTTCGGCCAGTTGCCCCAACCTCCGGTGTTATGTCCCAGAAGTTTATGGCAACTTCCACCACCTTCCAGAAAGGTCAACAGATGTATCACAAACAAAGTTCTCCAGAGAAGTTCTTGATGTCGCTAAACTTTTACAAAGAAGCATCTTGATATTCTTGAAGCCCCCCGAATTCTCACCGGAGCTTCTTGAAGTAACCACTCATAGTGCGACATTGCACACATTGCTCGGCTCAAGTGCCGAGGTCCTGAAAGATGCGTCATTCTCATTCTGGGCATGGTATACATGTGCTCAACTCACTCAACACTTGTCATCAAATTACATTCACTGCTTATCACAAACTATCCATTTGTCCCAAACCCTTGAATCGGCTCTTGTCCTGCACCTCATCCCTGTAAACCACCTATGTTCCGCTCGGCATGACAATCGAAGACTGTCACATTTGTGAGAGGTAGGGTTTCAGAATGGGCGCTCGCAGTGTCCCAATGTCTAGATAATGTATTCTGACAATTGGTCAGGTTATCCCCTTGGACAAGTTCACCTATTGCATTTCTTTCCTATGCTCCAGTCACAAGGAGAAGATGGGACAGGTAACTTGTACTATCTAAGGTCTGCGTTGCCATGCCGGACAGAACGTAGACGGTGAACAGGTAGAAGTCATGAGGCAGAATACGATTATAATTTTGGGACACTTGAGCAATCTACAATTAGCGGTAAGTGGAATTCGATGACAACTTTCCAAACGATTGAACATGTATTCATACATATGCATGTACAAGTGTCAAGTTACAAATGAGGTATAGTCGGGGTCATGGGGTTGATCGTAGAGCAATGCGTGTGGAGTCATGTCGTGAGTGGTTGGATTTGAGAAGCGCTATCGAGAAGTTGGGGGGCTTCGAGGATCAACGGCGAAGGTGTGAGATGCATCTTTACGAGTCAAGATATGTCTCGATGCGTCAAGAAGTCAACCAAAAGGCCGTGACACCTTTGTCGATGATTCTCGAAAGTGGTCGGAATTGTCAGGAAGTGCGAGAAGGTTTGCCGGAGGGCAAGGGCAGCTGGCCAAATGGCCCTCGACCGTCGGAGTGAAAATTGAGGTCTCAACGCGTGGTGGGCTATTCTTGTAATGAAAAAATTGCCCAGTCAGAAAGATTAGGGACTCGTGTACGTCTCGTACATAACAACCCCCCCCCCCCCCCCCCCCTTTTTAGCTGCGACGTCCCAACAAATGTAGAGATGTGGCCTGGTGACAACAGTAACATCCGTTCATGAGGTGATCGACGTCTTGGAGGTTTTCATAGGATTCTGAGCTGTTAAGCGGGGCATCGTAGCTGTGCCACTTTTAAAGATATTCTGTCATCTTGCCACTTCGTCAATGGCTGAGGATGTCCTTGATGAAGTACTCTGTGCCCTCGTCATCTTGGACAGGAGGAGGAGGAGGTACATACCTGTCGGGGAAAATTTCTTCGGGGTCTTGGTAGTGCTTGAGTCTACTTATGTGAAACAGCGGATGAACGTGCATAGTGTCGGGGAGTTTGATTCACGTAACCACGGGGGCTTACATGCGCTCGATCTCAAACGGTCCTAACCATCGGGGTCTGACCTTTGAATTGTCAGCTCCATGGAGTTTGATGTTGGGCGAGCTAAGAAAAACTTTGTCATCGGCAGCAAAAACATTTTCGTTACGATGTCGGACAACTGCTTGTTTTTTCGCCGCTTGCGTCTTCGCAAATGTCTGCCGTGTTTCCTCCCAGATGGTGGAAAATTTGCGGCATTGGATGTCAACCGCAGGAATGCTGCTCCGGCTATCTAGTCCGGCTGGTGTGGTGGAAAGTTTGCCATACACCACTTCAATTGAAGTTCTACCTCTTGCGGTGGAGATCGCCAAATCATGTGTGGTTTTGACGGTTGGGAGTTCTTGTGCCCAAATCGTTCCATGAGGTTTGCATAATGTTCAGGGAAATTTTTTCATCATTTGGTTCTCCGCTTGATTTGGCTATTGGTTTGAGGATGGAACACCATTGAAAGCTGGATCCGACTCTAGTAGCAAGTCATCACTTTGCACTAGAAACGACTGGTGAATCGACCGTCCCTTTCGCCCTTGATGGTTCTTAGCACATCGTGTATCTGCACGATGTTGTTAGAAAACAAGGTTTTTCCCAGATGATACTCAATATCATAGTCGAACCCGGGTTCTAGGAACTCCATCCGTTGGGTTTGAATTCGATTGAGGTTTGGCTGCATCTTCAAATATCTCAGGGCATGGTGGTCGGTACGCACGATGCATTGGCGGCATTCAAGATAACACCACCACATCTTAAATGCATGTACACCTGCCATCATCTCTTCTTCGTGTACAGCGAAGTTGAGTTCCAATCTGTGTAGTTTTCTTGAAGTGTATGCAACTAGCTGCTCTCTGTTGCCATGGTCTTGTAGGAGGCCCGAGCCAATGGCTCAATCTGAGGCGTCAGTAGCGATGACGTAGTCGACTGTTGGGCTAATGGTAGGGCTAGCGCCGAGTTCATAGCGTTTTGTAAAGCAGTGAACGCTTCTTGTTTGTTGTATCCCCACTGCCACTCATTTTTTTTTAGTGAAGTCGGATAGAGGCGCTCACACTCGGGCGTAATCTTGTACGTAATGCCGGTAGTAAGAAAACTAAAAAAAAACCTGAACGTCTCGAACGTTGGTCGGCGTCCGCCAATCAGCGACTGCGGCCACTTGTTTGGATCCATGGTGATCCGTCCGCCACCGATGACGTGACCCAAAAGGTCGATCAAACGGTGGCCGAAGTCACACTTAGAGAGTTTTTTGGAATATTTCTCCCTTTGGAAAACTTTGAGAACTTTTCAAAGCTGTCCATCCTGCTCCTTCGAGGTGCGGTTGTACACCAGGATGTTGTCAAGATAGACCATAACAAAATCATCGAGGTATGGGTAGAAAATGTTGGTTATCTCCACCATGAACATCGCTGGGGCATTTGTACGCCCATAAGGCATTACTGTGATCTAGAAATGCCTGTTGCGAGCTCGCAACGTCGTCTTCTCGATGTCGGTGTCTGCCACACGAATCTGGTGATAACTGTTGATAGGTCACTTTTGGTAAAGATTTGAGCCCCTCGGAGCTGGTCAAAATATTTGTTAGCTCGGGAAAAAGGGTAGCGGTTCTTGATATTCGCGTTGCTCAATGCCCAGTAGTCCACGCACATCCGCGTGTTTCCAGTTTTCTTTTTTATGAATACTACTCGTACAAGCGCATGGTGACATGTGTTGGCGGATGAACCCCTTACCGAGCATCTCGTCAAGATGCTTTTTCAACTCGGTCAGCTCGTGGTCGCTCATCCGATAGGCCCCTCAAATTGTGGGTCTACTTCTTGGTTTCAGCTTGATGCGATGGTTGAAGTCACATTGAGGTGGTAGGGGTTTTGGGAGTTCGTCGGGGAAGATGTTCCCAAACTCTTGGATGAGTGGTGCGAACTCTTCGGGTACCATCGTGAACTTTGTTGATGCCAATGAAGATGATGAGGCCAATGAGTTAGCTGCTGGCACTTCCTCTTCCTACATTGGCTCAAGATGCACGAGCCACGCACGAGCCCCTTGACATATGTAGTGGTTGGCCATGTTGAGCGGTATCAGATGCACAGGTTATCACTTTTAAGCCATCACAACATCCTCTGCTGATTCTACCTCTGCTGCTTCTGTTTTCATCTTTCGTCCGACACCTTGAGGTTGCCGCTTGGCCCTGTCTATTTCCACATAGATGTTGCCCGCTCTCCCAAGTGACCTGTTGATTGTGCCGGTTTAAGGAATCTCATCCGAGAATGATTTTCTAGTCACCCATTGGACAAGACCGTTAGACCAGTATATCCTACACATCTCCCACTTACATTCATAGTGGTTCTAGGAGTCTCCGTGTTTGCAATCTCCTGTCAACGGGATTGTCCTCAAACGTGCCTGGTTTGGTTTGCAAACCCAACGTGCAAACCATGTCATTGCTTATAAAAATGTGAGAAGCTCCTCTATCTAAAAGTGTCGATACCGTTTTGCGACTTTTACATCCTCGAGGCTATACTCTAAGCAGTACCACCGGTTGGCCGTCCTTGTACCCCTTGTTTGTCTTTGCGATCTTAGAAACACTTGGCAGTGTCGTAGGCCGTTCAGACTGGCAATTGTTTGGCACAGACCGCTCCTCACAGACAAGATTCAGGCCATGCGCTCCTCCCCTTTGCCGTTTTCTTACTCATTTTTCTACAAATACCCCCCTTTTGGCATGTTTCTTCCTTCTACAGTTTTGAGCGATGTGCGCAAATTTTCCGCACCTATAGCATGTGCACATATCTCTCTAGTTGACGGTGTCCCCTTCCATCAGAGTGAAGGAGTCCTCTGACTGGCATTTTCTGTTTCTATGGTATTTGTGGTTAGGAGGTCGCCAACCATAGGATTCCTTGCTCGCTTGCTTCATGTTGTAGTCGCAAAGTCTGCAAAGTTTTGACATGTGAGATGCGCTAACGGCTTGTGCGAGGTAGTCCTACGGATGGGCAAAGAAGTCGGATGCCTCTCTAGCATCGCTGCGCTCTGATACCAAGTGTTGTCCGGAACGGAGCGTAGATGGTGAACAGGTAGATATTGGGAGGAAGAACACGATTAAGAATTTATCACACTTGAACAATTTACAACTAGCGGGAAGTGTACTTGGATGACAAGTGTTAAAATGATCAAACATATATGTACAAGCGTCGAGCTACGAGTGAGGTACAGTCGGGGTCTTGGGGTCGATCGTCGAGCAACGCGTGTGGAGCCGCTTCATGAGTGATTGGATTTGAGAAGCTCTGCCGAGAATTTGGGGGGCTTTGAGGATCGATAGCGAAGATGAAAAATGCATCCTTTTGATCGAGATATTTCTTGATGTGTCAAGAAGTTGACCGAAAGGCCGTGACACCTTTGTCGATGATTCTTGAAAGTGGTCGGAATTGTGAGGAAGTGGGAGAAGGTTCCCTGGAGGACGAGGGCAGTTGGCCAAATCACCCTCGACCGTAGGAGTGAAAATCAAGGTCTCAACGCGCGGTGGGAAATTTTTGTGATGAAAGCAATGCCCACTCGGAAAGATTAGGGACTTGTGCATGTCTAGAACGTAACACACGTTTCTTGAACCACAAAGAGAACAAAAATTAAGAATTTGTGCTCTGTTTTATACCTCAACCGAATCCATAAGATTAAGACTAATGGCCAGATCCATCCTAGGACGCATGCCCTAAGAAAATGAAGCAGATTGTCAGGCATGATATTCGGGTAGTTGAGTTTTCCCGTTTGGGGATAAGCAAACTACAAATCGACCCTTTGTTTGTGTTATGTAGCAGACGTACACAAGTCCCTAATCTTCTCGAGTGGGCATTCTTGTTATTACACAAACAGCCCATCACGTTGTGAGAACTGCGATATTCACTCTGACGGCCGAGGGAAAACTGTCCGATTGCTTCGCTCGTCGCGGATATTCCCAAACCTTCTGATGGCTTTGACCACTCTCGCAAACATTCGATAAAAAGTGTCACGATCTATCGGTCAACTTCTCGATTCCTCTCAATGAATCTGGACATAGAGGGATGCATCGCACATGTTCACCGTCGATTCTCAAAGACCCACGACTTCTCGACGGACCTTCTCGAATCCGACTACCCACGACAGGACTCCACATGTGTCGCTCAACATCTGACCCAACGACCCCGACTATGCTTCATTCGTGACACAACAATTGTATGTAAATGTTTGATCATTTCGACACTTGTCCTCAAAGTATAGTTACCACTAATGATAAATTACTCAAGTGTCCTAAATTCTTATTCGTGTTTTGTCTCACAATTCTACATGTTCACCATCTACACTCCTTTTGGCGTAATACTTGGAATCAGAGCGCAATGGTGCTAGAGAGGCATCTTACTACTTTACTCATCCAGAAGATGAGTAAAGTAGTACCTCGCACAAGTCATCAGTGCATCTCGTACGTCAAGACTTTGCAGCCTTCGTGACTATGACGTGAGGCGAGCAACCACAACCGACGACCAGCAGTGGGTCTTTGGCAACAACTTTGGCGATGGAGGAGCAGAACGTGCCAATGCAAACAAAACCTGACGCAACAGAGAGTACTGGTGTGGTAGGCTTTGCGGCAGGTGGAACAACCCATATAGCGATTCGTGTGGGACCACGTGCGAGTGTCGCCATCTCTTTCCGAACTCACTCAAAAATAAAACGAGTGGTGGTGGGGAGACAACGAACAATAAGTGTTCACCGCTTTGTAGAACGCTGTGACCTCCAAACTAGCCCTATGATTAGCTAATCCAACGGTCAACTACGTCATGGCTACGGATGCATCAGACCGATCCATTGGCGCGATTCTTCCACAAGATTATGGCAATGAAAAACAATCGGTCGCCTACGTGTCCCCAGAACTGCAAGGATTGGAACTCAACTTTGCAGTCCACAAATAAGAGATGCTGGCAGTCGTACACGCGTTCAAGACGTTGCGATGCTACCTGGAGTGTGGTCAATGCATCATGTGCACTGACTACAGCGCGTTGAATTATTTGAAGACACTGCCGAATCTCAGCGGACGTCAAACCCGTTTGATGGAATTCCTTGAGTCGGGGTTCGACTACAAAATCGAGTACCGGCCAGGCAAAACCAATCCGACGGACACACTCTGCCGTCGACCAGATTTAATCACAGGCGTGGCAACCCTACAACTCCAGCGAGCCCCGCACCTTGAGCGATTGTTCGCATGAAGCTACGACCAGCACGGCAGATATGATAAAACCAAATTCTGGTTTGTCGCACCCTACTGGTGACGATGCTTCACTAGCAAGGTGGTCATTCCTCGAAGCAACAAACTTTGTCATATGCTCCTCAAAGAATTCCACGACACCGGTCCAGGGGGGCACTTGGAAGAGAAGAAGACGCTAAAGAAGCTGGCGAAAAACTATTGGTGGCACAAGATACAATCCAACATGGAAAACTTCTGCAGATGTTACGACACATGTCAGCGACAGAATTCTCGTTGCACGAGGCTACCCGGACTTCTACAGTTGCTCCCTGTTCCGACGGATCCATGGACAAACATCTCCATGGACTTCGTCTCCAGTTTACAAGTCACACCCGAGGGATATGACGCCATCCTTGTGGTTGTCGACAGGTTTTCTAAAATGTCCCGCTTCATCCCGACGGCAACCACAGTAACTGCCGAAGGAACAGGACGCCTGTTTCCAAAACAACATCGTCTGGGTACACGGCGTACCAAGAACCATCACAAGCACCAAAGACTGTTGATTCACCAGCCATTTTTGGCGTGAACGGATGAATCGCTACGGCAGCAGAATTCAACTTTCAACGGCATTTCATCCTCAAACCAATGGTCAAACCGAGCATGCAAATCAGAAGCTCGAGCAACTACTTTGAACATTATGCGAACCTCACATGACGGATTGGGCACAAAAACACCCAAATGCTGAAATGGCGTCTAATTCGGCGGTTTCTAGTACAATGGATAAAACACCATTTGAGGTGGTGTATGGCAAAATTCCCGCCACACCAGCCGGACTACAGAGCTGCAGCAACATTCCCGCGATCGACGTACAACACCAAGATTTCACCACCATCTGGGAGGAAACACGGCAAACTCTCGCAAAGACACAAGCAGCGATGAAGCGAGCAGCTGACCAACATTGCAGTGACGATATCTTCACCACGAGTGACAAAGGCCTTCTCAGCTCAGCGAACATCAAGCTCCACGAATCTGACTGTTCGAAGCTCAAACTCCGATGATTGGGATAGTTTGAGATTTGAGCGCATGCAAACCCCCGTGGTTGAGCGACTCAAACTCCCTGACACTATGCAAGTTCATCCGATGTTCAATGTCACAAGAATCAGGTACTACCGAGACCCTAGAGAGAACTTCCTTGGCAGAGATGTCCCTCCTACGCCTCCTATTCAAGTGGAGGAAGACACGGAGTACGTCATTGAGGTCATTCTAAGCCATCGACGACAAGGCAAAATGATAGAATATCTCATCAAGTGGCACGGCTACAATGTCACGCATATCAATTGGGAACCCTACAATGATCTTCGAGACGTCAATCATCTCATCAACAGCTACTACCGCCGTCTGTAGGCAATATCTGCACGCGCGCCGGGACATCGCAGCTGAAAGGGGGGAGGAGTGTTGCGTACAAGACGTATACAAGTCCCTTATCTTTTCTAGTGGGCATTTGTGTTATTACACAAACAGCGCATTACGTTGTGAGAACCACGATACTCACTCCAACGGCCGAGGGAAAACTTGAGAAGATGCATGGAAGCTTCCTAGCGACACAGCCGCTGACTAGGCGTCAGTGCCTGGTCAAACGGTGATGACAGTCACAAGTCGTACACACAACGGCAAGGGTCTAGCTAAGAGACACAAGGCAAAGTGTCAGTATGCTTAAATAGCATTTGCAGAGAGAAATGACAAATGGCAGGTCTATGGCATAAGTACCTGCTGTGGCGCACGGCGGGTGTCGCACACGGTAGCACAAGGTCTTTCCTAAAACCGACCCAAAACCACTGTTCTGACCGTAACTCAGCGTAGACATTTCAGAATGCTACGTCGTCTGAACCTACACGTGAAGAATAGAAAGCCGGATGCTACTACTGGTTACATGTATGCATCCGACATCAAATGGTGGACACAAAATGCAAAAACATGGAATAATGGCCCACAACCAGTCCACCGATGAACTCATACGTGTTGCAGAAAAATTGCAAGAGGTCCCAGGCAGCGTCCAGAGCTCTGGGATGGTCATCAGTCAGCTCCAAGCTGGTAGTCCACCACAAGATGACGTACCGGTACCATTTGTATCCGTATCAAAGAGCTGCATGGGCATGGACACGACCGAGTGGTCATAGTAAAGTGTACACGTCGAAAGGAACATCACAAATTACAACACTCCCCCATGACCCGATGGTACGCATGTGGATACATGTGCAACACTAAAACGAGTACAACAACCAGTGCAGAAACAGTCGTGGCATAGACACAGACACAACCCGCACTCAACCACTCTCAAGCAAAGGGCGAAGCCCAACAGAAGAAATGGCCACCATAAACTTCCCGCGTGGTAGTGCCTTTGTCAATAAGTCAGCATGCTACATGTCAGTGCCAACACATATGACGGAGATCACGTGTCACCCCACCAAATCACGCACAAAGTGATACTCAACAGCAACGTGCTTTGTGCGAGCATGAAAGACACCAGAGTTCTCCGCATTGGCAAGAGCACCCTAATCTTTGCAGCGAAGCACAATAGAAGGTACTGACTATCCCAGCTCAAGGAACAGGCACTACAGCTACACTACCTCAGCAACCCTTGTATCAAGAGCAACATACTCTGCCTGCAATGAGCTACGTGCAATGCGGCCTTGCATCCCACTCTGCCAAGACATAGCCGTATGAGCCACCGAGGAGGAACACATCGCCGGTGCAACTGCGTCCATCTGGACTCCAAGCCCAGTCGTTGTCGGTGCAGCCGTCAAGAACCACCGAACACTGCAGGCGAAAGCAGAGTCCGAGGTACAGTGTAGAGACCACGTGCCGCACCACTCGCACAGTCGCATGAAGGGCTCTAGCACGTGGAGCCTGCAAAAACCGTGCAAGGAGGATGACGGCAAAGGCGATGTCGAGGCGTGTGGTAGTGGTCAGGTACATTAGAGATCCGATGAGGTGGAGGTACAAGGTCACATCCACTGTCTCCCCTAGCTATGTGGGATCGTCCACCTTTAGGTCATCCTGCCCATCAAGTGTGATAGGTGTGGAGGCTGTAGGCATTGTGCCAAGGAGGTCACCCACTGAAGCGCTCCCCCACAACACGTGAGTATCGGGTCTGATGCAACAGAAGTGTCCGACGTCTGCGGTCTAGCACGATCTCCATGCCAAGAAACAACGCTACAAGACCAAGATCCTTCATCCTATAGGCAGTCAAGAGGCCTCCTTCACGGCCTCCATGGACGGAGATGTGATAAGAAGGTCATCCACATAGACGAGGATGTCGGTGAACCGCTCAGGCGTCCGTCGGATAAAGAGAGAGGGATCTGCCTCGCTCTGCACATATCTCGCACGAGTCAGGGTGCCGATGATCTCCTGGTTCCAACACCGAGGAGACTGCTTGAGGCCGTAGAAGGTATTGCGCAAGCGCCAGACCTTGTCACCATCCTCAAAGCCTGGTGGATTAGCCACATAAATCTCCTCATCTAGAGACTCATAGAGGAACACATTCTTCACATCCATCTGGAGTAGTTCCCAGTCATGTTGAGCCACTATACTGAATAGAGCGCGAGCTGAGGTCATGTGATCGTCAGGGGCAAAGGTGTCAGTGTAATCCATGCCCTTGATGTGAGAGTACCCCTTGACGACCAAGAAAGCCTTGTGGCATTCTTGTAAGTCGTCCGGCTTCACTTTCTTGTAAAAGACCCACTTGACCTGAAAAGCCTTCCTCCCAGGTGGAAGGTTGACTAGCTCGTAAAATCTGTACTCTCGGATTGCGCGAAGCTCATCCTCGCAGGCAACACGCCAAGCGTTTGTATTCACTGATGAGAGAGCTTTCCTCAGTGTGCCCGGATCAGGCACCATAGAGGGAGAGCTCTAAGTGGCAAGTGTACACGCATCAATGCTGAACCTGACGACCACAAGGTTAGCTACTGCATCACAAGCGATATGAAACTCGCGAGTGACGAGATCGTGCCCTACACGACACGCTTGATGTACCTCTGTGTGAGCAGTGCGGGCACTCAGGCCTAGGGCCTTTGTGCCAGGATCACCACTCGCGATGATGGGAGTAGAGCACTTGGGTGTGGGACCTGACATTCGCTGGACTCCGAAGACTAATGGTCGAAGATGATCGATGGGCTCACGGGAGTAACCTGGGATCGAGGGACTGACCTCAGGCTCAGAGATAGCCACGACCACAGCTGGTGAGGGTTGAGGCAAAGGAGAAGGTGATGTAGTGTGAGGAGATGCGTGCGTGGAAGACGCGACATTGGGTGTGACAGTAGGAGCAGGAGGCGAGGTAGGACCACGCATAGAGGCAGGAGTACTGGTGGACATAGGTACATGATAATGGGTACCTCTGGGGTGCGAGGGAACAGGGATAGAAGCCGGCTGTGCTAGAGAGGTCTCTGGGCCGACAACGATGATTGTTGGATTTTCAAGATTCGAGGATCGAGAAGTGGAGGGGGCTCAAACGGACACATCTACCAGGCAAGAGGTGCTTGTAGGCTCAGACTCTCCCATCCGTCAAGAAGTCTCACACATAGGAACGTGCGTGACAGACAGCGACTTGATCAAAGTCAAATTACAGTAGGTGAGAGACTCAAACAAGAGCACGTCACATGACTCATCGATGCGAGGACGGGCGGGGTCCCAAAAACGCGAGGCCTTTGACCGCGGGGAGATGCCCACAAAGGCACACAAACAACCCCGCGGCTAGACCTTGGACCCCTTCTGGTCCTCGGTGTACCACACAGAGGCCAAGGATCCCCAGACACGAGCGAGACGTAGGTTAGCACGGTGGCCGAATTGGAGCTCGTACGGTGTGTCGTTGTCCGGAAGGGGACCGTTAGGGAGGCAGTTCTAGACCCATGTCATGTAGGAAAATCCTTCAAATGCAAAGGACTCTGGGATACGGCACTCAGATCGCATAGCGCGAACCGCATCCTCCATGGTGTGGTTTCAGCGCTCAGAGACACCTTTCTCGTGAGGGGTAGTAGGAGCAGAGACCCGGTGAAAAACCCCGTGCTCGGTAAAGAAACTTTCCATCTCACCAAGAAGCTCGTAGTCGTGATCCAAGCGAATTGTATGCAGCGTGTGGTGGGACTGTCGCTCAGCCATCACTAGCCAGAGGCAAACCGCAATAGCGGCGTCACTCTTCTGATGAAGGCTTTAAATCCACCGCATCCGGGTGGAGTCATCAGTGAGGGTTAGGACGTCTCGGCCCCGATCGGACAGAGACTTAATGGGAAGAGGGTCAAGAAGGTCCGAATGGACTAACTCGAGAGGGAGAAGTGCGCGAGAACGGGAGTCACCATAGGTACAACGATGCATCTTACCCTGAGCGTAGAATAGACTCTCGGTCTTGGGCGGCTTCTCGAAGGAAGCCGCTTGAAGACCGAGTGCGGGCTGTGTCTTAATGAGCTTTGACACAGTGTCAGAGCCCACATGACATAGGCAACGATGCAGCAATCCCTAGTGCTCAGTAGATAGAACGCCAGTGACAAAAGCACGAGCACGAGGGGAGGGGGAGCAAGAAGGAGAAGAAATTCGAGAGACATGATAAAGATCATTCACAAGAGATGCACAAAGAACAACGGTACGAGTCTCAATAGCAGTCACAGACATGGAGTCTGTAGTGTGGTCCACAGAGGGTCCCATCAGTGTGTAGGCATGTACAAAAAGCGAGGTGAGCTCAAGGTCAGGCACAAAAAGCACCTTCGAAAGATATAGGGGGCGAGACGGTCCAATGAAGCACACAACCCCAACAACCTGGACCGGCAAGGACTGACCAGAGTCTGTGCGAATGGAAAAAACAGATGCAAAATGACTGAGAAAAACGTGGTCACTACAACGACAGGTCATGTGATGAGTGGCACCGGAATCGATGATCCAAATGCCACCGGGATCACAACTAGAGGAAGTCACTGTACAACGGGCAATGGAACACTCGGGCTCAGACGGGCGCTTGGCAACAGGTGAGGAGGAACGACAAAGAGCACAGAGGTGTGACTAATGAATCGAATCGGTGTTATCAGCCCCATTGACATCACATGCCAGCTCTGCCCACCCACACGATTCATCACGAGCAACGAGAACACACAAACAAAGAGTATGTGAACCACTCGCCTGTGACAAAACACTCGCACCTCTTTGGAGGTGAAGTGCTACAAGGTGATGAAGCTCGACGATGGTGCGATCACACGGGTCCGGGTGGCCACTGCTCGCCGGTGAGGAAACAGAAACTGCTGTAGTCGTGGTCGCCGCGTGATGCGAGGCTGTGCTGCTCGACACAGCCCACTGCGCGTGTGTAGTGTGAAGTCCGCAGATGATCGCGCCTAGTCAAGCGGCTACTGGCACTTGGTGTAGCAATGAGCGCCTCCGTAATTGTAGTAGTGGATAGTACGTCCACTGCTACCGCCCGATGACTGCTGCTGCTGCAAATGGTACTAGCCCAAACCACGCTTCTTCTTACCCTTCTTCCCCTGTGCCGCGGCTGCCACACCCTGCATCTAAGTCGAGGTAGCCAGGGTGGAAGGGGAATAGGAGGGTGTTCCAGAGGATGGAGAAGTGGTCTGCAAGAGGGCCGTCGGCGACGACGCAATGACGGCTGCAGCAAGGGAACTCTCTTGATGGGCCATGACTGCCTCGCGGAGCACATATGTGAGCCGCGCAGGTGACGTGCATCTCTATAGTAAGCAGAGAGTGCCAGGTCCCAGGCCCCACGCAGATCAGCACCCACGCCCGTGGGTGTTGATCTGCGTAGGGGCTGGGAAAGGACAAAAGTCCATGACACTCTCGTGCGACATGGCGTATAGGAGTCCGCGCATCGCCTGAGGTGCTTCCAGTACCTGAGCGTGGTCTGTAACCTCGTATGGACTGTGATAGTAGGGCCATACCCCATCTGAAGTGGCCCAGACCTAGAAGAGAGTCTCCCAGGAATCAAAGCCGTCCTCGCTAACAAAGCGCATGGGTGGTGTCTCGAAGTCCTTGGGTTGCCGCTCCGTGGGGAGAGCAAGCACACGCTGGGAGGAATGAGGGATGGGAAAGACACCAAGGTGAGGAAAGTCACTGAGGTAGGGATCAGGCAAGGGTGAGATCTTTGGGAACGGAGAACCGGGACGCATCTGAAGCTGGCGGAGACCCTCTTGAAGCACTCGAATCTCCCTCTCATGGGTGTCATCATCCATCCTTGACATGCCAAGGTCCTCATCGAAAATGATAAAACAAATAGCGCGTCCTGTCCTACAGCTCTCCTAGGTGTAAATGCTGACTGATGTGCGGAAGGTATGGCACCGCCGACTCCCCCGGCTATCTGCTATGGGGCCGTGGACAGACCACAAATAAGATCAGTGAGCGCAAGGATGGCGTCAGTCTGCTGCTGCTGCTGATGACGTATCTCATCCTACAGACTCCGCAGATCCCCAATGGCCTGCGAGCGTGGGCTCATGACCCCTGAGGAGTAGGAGGGATCTGCTGGTCCTTTGCCTTTGTCACTAGCCGTAGCCATGTCAGCGCTCACTATGGACTAGGACGTCAAACTGACCAGTTTGACGTCCTGGTCCATAGTGACCTGGAGGAATTGAAATGCTGGATGTTTTGACTTTGATTTTCCAATTTTGACTTTCCAACCCCAAGATTTGATTAAGGCAGGTGCTGACGTCAGCACGGACCTGATGTCGTCAGTAAGGAAAATGCTGATGTCAACATAGTCTTTTTTGGTTGACAAACCTCGCGGCTGTTGGCCGGCCGCTCTGCGACAGCAACGCGGAAGCTGCGCAACAACTTATGCTCGGATGCTACCGTTGCTACGCCTATGTCTACAATAGCAGGCGCGTAGCTACTTGCGCAACTTCGGCAGCAATTGCACGATGCTGCTGCGCCGCGGCGTTGCTGCGCACCACTCTAGTTGTGTGCTGCTGCTTCTATGCGTTGCCGCTGGCGCGCTGTTGCCGTTGTTGCTCGCTACTACTATTTTTGCTCAATGTTGCCATTGATGCATGCTACTACTGCTGGTGCCCGCTGCCATTGTTCCTGCTGCACAACAATGCTCTTGCTGCATGCTACTACTGTTGCGCGCTGTTGCTGCCGCGCGTTGCGGTTACTGTTGCCCGCTGCCGCCTGCTACGAATGCGGCCTGCTGTTGTCGCTGCTAGTGCCAATGCAAGTAGCTGCTAGCGGCTACCGCCTGCTCCAGCTGTTGCGTGCTGCTACTAGCGGGTGTTACTAATGCACTCTCACGTGCTTAAGGTGGGTGACGTCACCGGGAGATGGGTGCCGAAAGGTCCGTGTGGATCGGCTGCAGCGATGATGCCCACTAGCGTTGCTGTGCTATGTCTCTGTTGCGTAGCTTGGCGAGAACCGTCTCACCAATCTGATACCATGAGAAGATGTGTGGAAGCTTCTTAGCCTCAGAGCCGCTGACTAGTAGTTAGTGCCTGGTCAGACGGTGATGACAGTCACAAGTCGTACACACAACGGCAAGGGTCTGGCTAAGAGACTCCAGGCAAAGTGTCAGAATGCTTCAATAGCATCTGTAGAGATAAATGAGAAATGGTAGGTCCATGTCATAAGTACCTTTTGAGGCGCACGGCGGGTGTCACACACGGCAGCACAAGGTGTGTCCTAAACCGGGCCAAAACCACTGTTTTGGCCATAACTCAGCGCATACATGTTAGAACGCTACGGCGTCTAAATGTAGATGTGCTGAATCACAAGCCGGACGCTACGACTGGTCACATGCATGTATCCGACATCAAACGTGTTGTGCTTTGTGCCGGTCCTGTACAGTTTACTGTGACCACTTGGCCGTGTCCATACTCGTGCAGATCCCTGAGGCAGGCGGCCCTGGTGACACCGGCGCGACGACAGGCGGCAGACCACCCGCTTGGAGCTGACCGACCACTGTTCCAGAGCCCCAGATGTCACCGGGACTCTTTGCTGTGCCTTCTACGTCTTGCAGGCGCCTTTCGGCGGACTGGCCATGAGGCCTATTTGCATGTTTTTGCATTGTATGCTCACTGTCAGTCGATGGATGCATGCATGTGACCAGTCGCTGCGTCCGTCTTTTGATTCTGCACGTCTAGGTTTAGACGGCGTAAGATTCTGACATGTGTGCGCAGAGTTACGGCCAAAACAGTGGTTTTGGGCCGGTTTTAGGACAGCTCTTGGACTGCCGCGTGCGACACCCGCCGTGCGCCGCGGCAGGTATTTATGCCTTGGACCTGTCANACCCGCTTGGAGCTGACCGACCACTGTTCCAGAGCCCCAGATGTCACCGGGACTCTTTGCTGTGCCTTCTACGTCTTGCAGGCGCCTTTCGGCGGACTGGCCATGAGGCCTATTTGCATGTTTTTGCATTGTATGCTCACTGTCATTCAATGGATGCATGCATGTGACCAGTCGCTGCGTCCGTCTTTTGATTCTGCACGTCTAGGTTTAGACGGCGTAAGATTCTGACATGTGTGCGCAGAGTTACGGCCAAAACAGTGGTTTTGGGCCGGTTTTAGGACAGCTCTTGGACTGCCGCGTGCGACACCCGCCGTGCGCCGCAGCAGGTATTTATGCCTTGGACCTATCAGTTGTCATTTCTCTCTGCATATGCTATATTGAAGCATTCTGACAATGTGTCTTGTGTCTCCTAGCCAAACCCTTGCCGTCGTGTGTACGACCTGTGACTGTCGTCACCGTCTGACCAGGCACTGACGCCTGGTCAGCGGCTGTGTTGCTAGGAAGCTTCTACGCACTTTCTCATGGTATCAGAGCGGTGAGACAGTTCTCACTGAGCTGCGCAGCAGAGACGCAGTAGAGCAACAGCAGTGAGAGTCACCACTGCAGCAGAGTTTTCTGGGATCCGTTGGAGACGGCCGGTCGCCGTCAACGTACTCCACCCACCACGTGAGACCGCAGCTGCAGAGGCAGCAGCAGCGGCGTCTACCGCCACGCATAGGTGTGTGGCGGCTGCGGTGCGTGCAGCCGTCCTCCCACAGCCGCAGCAGCAGAGCAACAGCAGCAGAGGCGGCGGCGGCAGCAGCGCAGCAGCAGCGCAGCAGCAGAGGACGCAGCAACAGCGAGGCAGCAGCGGCGGCAGCAGCAGCATAGCAGCAGCGTCGGCAGCAGCAGCGCAGCATTGGCAGCGGCACAGCAGCAGCAGCGGCAGTCGCGGCGGCAGCAGCAGCGCAGCAGTGGCAGCAGCAGCAGCGCGCGGCGGCGGCAGCCAGCAGCAGTGCGCGGCGGCGGCAGCCTGCAGCAGTTGCAGCGCGCAGCAGCAGCCGCCGCGAGCAGCAGCAGCAGCAGTGCAGCCGCTGCTGCCACCGCTGCACACGCAGCTACGCAGCTGCTGCTGCAGCTGACAGCACAGCTGCAGCAGCAGCTGGGTGGAAGCTGTTGCGCAGCTTCCGCGGAGCTGCCGCGCGCCACCGCGAGGCGGCTCCACACGCGGCAGAACCGTGACAACAAAAAAAAGGAGGGGACGAGCTGATGTCAGCACTGTTGATTGCTGACGTCATCAGGTCGTGCTGATGTCAGCGACCACTTGCTGACATCAGCATTACACTTAGCCAAATTTTCACCCGGAAAGTCAAAAGTTGCCAGCGTTTCAACTCCCCGAGAAACACAGACGGTTTTGAAATCCGGCAAACTTGACCTGTCATCCCATAGTGAGCGGCGACATGAGTTCGCCCGACGACAAGGACAAGGGACCAGGTGATCCCTCCTCCTCCTCTTCAGAGGTATTGAGTCCTCGCTCGCAGGCCATTGCGGACCTGCGCAGCCAGCAGGAGGAGATGCGTCGTCTGCAGCAAGAGCAGATTGACGCGATCCGCACGCTGACTGAGCTCCTGCGTGCTCAGTCCACGGCTCCTTCGCGGATTTCTGAAGGAGCTGCCGGCGTTGCGGCCTCCACCCAGCACTCGGCCCAGGTGCCCGTGACAGGTGCTCCGCCTGCTTCACCTCCTGGTGTAGTTTCTCCACCACCTGCGGACCTCCTTGATAACGAGCCATTCATGCCAGGCTTCGAGGATGACTCCCAGGAGCGGGAGATTCGTCTTCTACAGGAGCGCATCCGTCAGCTGCAGACGGGTATCCGACCTCCACCCGTGTCCCCGATCGTCACCTGACTTCCCCGGTGATCACCCCCTTCCAGGAGTTTTCCCCGTCTCTCGCCCTCCTCAGCCTGCGGTTGCTCTCCCCACGGAGCGGCAGCCAAAGGACTTTGAGGCACCACCTCCACGGTACATCAGCGAGGATGGATTTGACTGCTAGGAGATCCTGTTTCAGGTGTGGGCCACTTCCGAGGGAGTGTGGCCTTACTACCACAGCCCATACCAGTGTACAGATCCAGCACAGGTGCTGAAAGCAGCCCGGGCCATGCGAGGACTTCTCTACGCCATGCCACGCGAGACTGTCGTCGACTTCCGCCCCTTCCTCGGCGAGGCTGGCACAGGCACCGGAGCTGATCCTCGTGGAGGCTGGGATCTGGCGTTGTCCCTACTGGCCGCAGAGACGCACGCTACACGTGCGTCACACATTCGTGCTTTCCACTCGCTCTGTCAGGGACCAGCGGAGCCTGCGGCGGATTACTGTCGACGCGCCATGCGTATTTACACGCGTCTGGGGACCTCAAGGGGCACACAGCTGTGGGCACTTCGGACGATCATGCTCGGAGTTCGCCTGGAGTACACCAACATCTTCACACGGTACAGCGACGCTGCTCTCGAGCCTTTCTCAGCCACCCTGCAGCTGCTCCCTTGGGCCCATCAGCTTTTCCTCCAGGTGACGTCGGCCCGCGAGGCAACAGTAGCACATCACGAGACTTCCCTCGCTGTAGCAGTCCTCACCTCACCACCATCTTCCCTCCTGCAGTCACCCTCATCTACCTCCATCACGACCTCATCTTCCTCCTCCTCTTCAACCCCATCTACACCCACGCAGACGCAGGGCGTTGCAGCAGCTGCCCAGGGGAAGAAGAAGAATAGGAAGCGCGGATCGGGTCAGCAGCAGCCGTCATCAAGTGGTAGCAGTGGCCGTTCCGTGCACTGCTACAACTGTGGAGGTGCCTATCGCTACACCGAGTGCCAGCAGCCGCTTGACTGGGAGCGCGTCACTCGCGGACTTCAGGCTGCTCATGCTGCCCGCACCGCGCCCGGCACGTCACCCGCACACTCCTCTGGACGCGCGGCGACCACGACTGCAGCTGTTCCTACGTCCCCACCAGCGAGCAGCAGTGCTCCAGACCCATGTGACCGCACCATCGCCGAGCTTCGTCATCTTCTGGCGCTTCGCTTTCAGGGAGGTGCGAGTGTGTTGTCATCGTCGAGTGGGTCACAGACTGCTTGTTCGTCCGTCCTCGTGACTCGTGATGACGCGTGTGGGGGCGCACAGTATGCATGTGATGATGATGGGCCTGACTGCACTGGCTGGATTCATGAGTCTCACCTTCGTGATGTACGTCGTTCCTTCCCACTGACGGCTCAGCGTCCCTCTGATGCCGAGTGTTCCATTGCTCGTTGTACAGTGACGTCCACCAGTCGTGACTCCGGTGGCACTTAGATCATCGATTCCGGTGCCACCCACCACATGACGTGTCACCGGAGTGACTTTGTGGTACTTGGTCCTGTCACGACTGTCCGTTCTGTCCGTACAGGCTCGGGTCAGTCCTTACCGGTCCACGGTGTTGGGGTTGTATGCTTTGATGGTCCGTCTGGCCCCCTGTATCTCTCTGACGTGCTGTTTGTGTTAATCCTCTCTGTATATATCTTCTCCCTGATGTGCACCTGAGTGCGCAGGGCATGCTGAGCCAGAGAGTGGAGGCGACGCACCGTGAGCCACGCTGGACCTACGCTGGATGCCATCGGGTGTCTTAGTGCGCTTGCCTCCCTCTCACAGCATTGCCTCAGCTCCACCCCTAGTGACAGTCGTGGATACTATGGTGGATTCCTTGGGAAACCTATGTTGGTCCTCATTCTGACAGTTTGGTCTGCACCGTACCGGGCAGAACCTAGATTAGGGCTAGACTAGTGAGTGACATAGTTTGTGTTTTTGTGTTTGTGACGGATGGGGGCAGTCGGCACCTTGTGGGGGCCGTGCGAGGGATTCCCCCTCGCTCGAGCAGGTCGTGCCAGCGAGCCTCGCTCGCTGGCCGACGGGTGGGCCTCGAAGCTCGAGGCTCACCCGTACGAGCTCTTACCTGTTNGTGCACCTGAGTGCGCAGGGCATGCTGAGCCAGAGAGTGGAGGCGACGCACCGTGAGCCACGCTGGACCTACGCTGGATGCCATCGGGTGTCTTAGTGCGCTTGCCTCCCTCTCACAGCATTGCCTCAGCTCCACCCCTAGTGACAGTCGTGGATACTATGGTGGATTCCTTGGGAAACCTATGTTGGTCCTCATTCTGACAGTTTGGTCTGCACCGTACCGGGCAGAACCTAGATTAGGGCTAGACTAGTGAGTGACATAGTTTGTGTTTTTGTGTTTGTGACGGATGGGGGCAGTCGGCACCTTGTGGGGGCCGTGCGAGGGATTCCCCCTCGCTCGAGCAGGTCGTGCCAGCGAGCCTCGCTCACTGGCCGACGGGTGGGCATCGAAGCTCGAGGCTCACCCGTACGAGCTCTTACCTGTTCGAGCTCGGAACTTAGGCTAGAGACGCGGCAGCCATGGCCGCCATGAAAACCCAACCCTAGCTCACTCGTTTCTGCATCAAATCAAATGAAATAAGTTGCATTTGAACCGTGAGACTCTTCTCATGGTATCAGAGCATCTTTCCGGGCCTGTTAAGGACGCCTAGGAGCAGCGTCGAGCTACAAAGGTGGCGGCCGAGCCACGCGCGGACCTAGAGCTGCGCGTCCGCCACAAAAGGAGGGCGCGCTTGTGGTCAAGGGCCGCCGAAAGACTTCCCCTAGGCCGCGCGCAGGTAGCAGAGGCGGCAGACGACAAGGGCAAGCGTGTGCGGGTGCGAAGGTGTGGGAAGGAGAGCCCAAGCGCCACATCCGCCCCCTAGTGGTGGTGGCGGGGTCCCTAGGCCCACCAACCCGGCTGTGCAGGTCGCAGGTGACCTGAGAGGTGGTCACGACCAAGACAAGGTGTATTCCCACGAGCTTCGGGCTCGCGACCGAAAACTGGGCCCAAAGTGGGCCCGGCGAATTGCTGCCGAAATTTCGGTGGGCATCGCTGAGGAGAGCAGAGGCTAGCGCCTTCGAACTGAGACTCTCCCTTTCCTCAAACACCATGAGTCAAGCGGCATCTGCACCAGGAGGCGGTGCCGGCGCTAGTGGCGGAGCCGGTGCCGTCACGGTGACGTGGGAGGACCTCAGCAAGGTCATAACGCAAAAGGATCTGACGCCGCCTGCACTGGGCTCGCGTGACTTCCTTNTGGATCCTGTCCTGCTGCACCTGGGAGAGCCATATAGGGAGTTCCGGCGAGGGATTCTACGACGCCTTCGCGTGACGGATGTTGAGGACACCGACCTCGCTGAGGTGTTCGAGGAGCTGCGCCACTACGAGGATATCCTTCGTGGAGAAGCGCGAGAGGCCAACAACCCGGCACCTAGCGCCTTCGCCCACCAGGTCTCATCAGGTGCTCCCACCAGCTCCGCTCAGGGAGGAGGCAGAGGCGGAGGGGGCTGGGGACATGGAGGAGCGGGCACTCAGTCAGGGGGTGGGCGAGGCCGCGGCAAAGGTGGTGGTAGCGGACAGCGCACTTGCAACTACTGTGGCAAGCCTGGTCACTTCTGGCGTGCGTGCCCAGACCTGCAGCGTGTCATGACGCCACCCCAGCAGCAGCAGCAGCAGCAGCAGCCGCAGCAGAGGTTCACAGTCCCGATGTATCGCCCACCGCTGGGGCAGCACCTGCACCCTCCAGCTTGGTCTGCGCCCGTGATGACAGGACCTCGTGCCCCAGCGCCCTTTGGCGGAGTCACCTACGCACCGTCACCGATGCAGCTGCCGGCGGGCCAGCAGATCTATCAGGGGCCAGCTCCATTCTACCAGGGCCCCTACTACGCTCCACCCAACCCGACCGTCCCAGTACCGGCACCTGAGTGGGCGCAGCGCGTCTATGCTGACATGGCGGAGTCACAGCAGCCCACAGTTGGGGCCCCAGCGGCTGGGTGGACAGTACCCATGGAGCTGCAGCCACCAGAGCCAACGGCCATGTCACAGGCGTCAGGTCAGCGATTGGCGCACACACATGTCACCACGTCACAATCACTCCCAATGCACGAATGGCTGTTTGACACCGCTGCGTCACATCATATGTCCCCGCATCGCCAGCTGTTTGTTTCGCTTTACGCTGCGCATGATGTGGAGGGTGTGAAAACTGGGTCTGGGGAAGTGCTGGACGTTGGGGGTGTGGGCACAGTGGCTTTGCAAGCACCTGGGGGCGTACTCTGGCTGACTGGTGTGCTGTATGTTCCCAAGTTGAAAGTGAATCTCTTGTCTGGGGGTCAACTCGACCGCCAAGCAAACATGTCCACACTCACGCAGAAGCAACGCTGCATGCTTTTTGATGCTGCTGGGGCACTGTTGGCTGATGGTCCCCTGCACGCTGACATGCTGTACCGCCTTACTCTCTTCCCACTGACACA
>SZWC01020880.1:32590-44180 GCA_023375785.1 Penium margaritaceum
CGTACCCTCTTATAGTGGGTAAGGGTGCACGGACAACGCGAGGCCCTGGAGGCCATCGTAAATGCTCTGACGACGTCAGAGCTCAAGTTCGCGTTCACCAACCTGCTGGCCCACGTCGGGCAGAGCATCACGAGCCTTGACCATGATCGCCAGCTACAGCGCCTCGCCGCCCATGAGGCAAGCCGCCGATGCAACGACCTCGACAAGGCGTTGCAGAGCGTGACCCAGGTGCAGATGCAGCAGCAAGTGCAGCGTGGCGCAGCTACGGAGGCCACTGCCGGTGGCAGCAACGTCTTGCCTACCTCGACGACTTCGGGGTTGGTCATGAACACGTCCTTCCTCCACAGTGTGGAGATCTTCCGGAAGGGCGTGAAGCTGACCAACTGGCTGAACCGCATGGAGCACGTCCTACGTGTCCACAAGGCTCCACTCAGTCAGTGGGGCGACCTTGCCACGACGCGGCTTGAAGACAAACTCTTGAAGTACGTGGTCAAGGAGTGGACTGCGCATCAGTCGCACCTCGAGTGGCAGCCCATGCCGTGGGAGGCTTTCTGCGTGATCATGTGCAAGAAGTGTACTCAACGCGAGGAGGCGCCTCGCGCCTTCCACAACATCAAGGACTTCAGGCAGNGCAGCAAGGGCGTTGAAAGCAGCCACACGGGAAAATCCCGCGAGAACGAGCCAGACGACGTTGCCGCGAAGGCAATTCGTGATGACCGTCAAAGGCTCGCGGAGTTTGATGCCGAGGCCGTAGGCCGACTCAAGATCACCACCGGTGGTGGAGATACGGCACCACTCGGAGGAATGGAGGCGGACCCTCCTTCCTATGATGCGGCCGCAATGGGGCAAGGCAGCGCCCACTCGAGCGTCGTCGCCGACGACAGTCTCCTCCAAAAGGTGGGGCTCCTTGGAGGCGTGTATGCGAACCGTACCCTCTTATAGTGGGTAAGGGTGCACGGACAACGCGAGGCCCTGGAGGCCATCGTTAATGCTCTGACGACGTCAGAGCTCAAGTTCGCGTTCACCAACCTGCTGGCCCACGTCGGGCAGAGCATCACGAGCCTTGACCATGATCGCCAGCTACAGCGCCTCGCCGCCCATGAGGCAAGCCGCCGATGCAACGACCTCGACAAGGCGTTGCAGAGCGTGACCCAGGTGCAGATGCAGCAGCAAGTGCAGCGTGGCGCAGCTACGGAGGCCACTGCCGGTGGCAGCAACGTCTTGCCTACCTCGACGACTTCGGGGTTGGTCATGAACACGTCCTTCCTCCACAGTGTGGAGATCTTCCGGAAGGGCGTGAAGCTGANCACGACGCGGCTTGAAGACAAACTCTTGAAGTACGTGGTCAAGGAGTGGACTGCGCATCAGCCGCACCTCGAGTGGCAGCCCATGCCGTGGGAGGCTTTCTGCGTGATCATGTGCAAGAAGTGTACTCAACGCGAGGAGGCGCCTCGCGCCTTCCACAACATCAAGGACTTCAGGCAGCTGGGCAGCTCGCTCGAATCCTACTTGAGCGAGTTTACCGCACTCGTGGAGGAAGCCGAAAGCTTCACCGAGGGCGATGGGACTGAGACGTTCAAGTACCCAGAGTGCATGCTGCTGCAGTACTTGCGTGATGGTCTTGTCAACGAGAAGCTGAAGGACAAGACCACCACGACAGCCACTGGTCAAGCTTGGACAAGCTGGAGAACGTTGCGCGACTACATGAGCAAAGTGTATTCGGCGAACCTGAAACACTACTCTGATGCACGGCCGAACGCGCGTGCATATCAAAGGCGCGACATGCGCGTGGACGCTGCAGGGGCTGGTGGGTCAGCTGGAAAGCAGGGCGGGGCCAAGAACAAGCAGCCTCCAAACCCCCCGACCAAGAAGGCTAGTGGATACAAGGGTCCCAACAACAAGCGCAGCTACGAGAATGACGAGCTGCAGGCGGCGCGTGAGCGTCGCAACGCAGCCTTCCGCTAAGGGCTCTGCCACAACTGCATGCAGCCGGGCCTCTTTAGGGCTCAGTGCCCTGAGGCTGCTAGTGGTGGACAAGAGGCCGCGGCACTAGCTGTAGCAATAGCACCTCGTTGGGATGGTGCAGCAGGAGGCCACAGACAAGGCCGTGGACAGGGTCGCGGTCGCGGCAATGGGCCCGGCCGTGGTAACGGACAAGGCCGTGGGGCGCGTTTTCCCCACCCCTGAGTGACGTCAGTGGGGACCACTAAGGGGTAAAAGTGGATCACGAGTGTGAGTTCATCTTTTCTGACGAGGATGTAACAATTTGAGTTTTTGACGAGTTCAAATATCTCTGTTGTTTTCTCCCCTCTCATTGAACCTCATTCTGCACTTGCTGATCGACATTGCCCACTAAATCTTGCATCACCACCCGAGATGCATGACCGAACCTGCTTAGTGGTGGCGACACCAACCACTATGCAAGAGTTGTGTAACGCGATGATTAAAACAAACGCCCTCAAAGCGATGAGTTCAATCACATTCGCGGTACCTTTAGTCGACGATTTCGACCCAGTGAAGTTTAAAGACTGGAAGGTGCTGGCCGAGTTCACACGTGCCCACAAGATGTGGACTCGAGTGGGTGAATCATGGGAGTTGCGACGCCCATCGTACAGATTCCGTGTTTATCACAAACTCGGCTTACCGTCGTCGAGTCTGTTCACTCGGAAGAGTGGAGGCAACATGACGATGCAGTTCAAAGGACACCTAACTGGTGCTCCCGTGAATGTACTGGCTAACACTTGAGGGGACGACTCTTTTGTTAGCCTTGGCTTCACCCGACAGGTTGGCCTGAAGTACGAACCATCGAATGGCGCAGTTGTTGTCGGTGACAACCGTACAGTACCCGTGATCGGTACTTGTAAAGCAAAAAATTGTATTCAAGGGTACACACAGAGTGTCACGTTGAAGGTACTCAACCTTCTTGACCCGTTCGACGTGGTGCTAGGCGATCCCTGGCTTCGTGACAACAAGGCTCTAATGTGCTTTGAATCAAAGCGTTTGATCCTCCGGAAAGGACAATGTCGCTTTTCATTGATTCCAAGTACGAAATTATCACCGACCCGACTCAAAGTCCATGCCAGCTTGTCTGCAATGCAGGTCAAGAGACGTATTCGACAAGGTTGTCGATACTTCTTGGCTGAGCTGCAGAAAGTGCAGGACGACGTGACGGAAGACACGCCACAAGAGATCAGATCTCTATTGGCGGAGTTCTCGGATGTATTCCAAGGCCCACCGGCTGGGCTTCCACCAGAAAGACACATGGGCCACACAATTCCGCTGCAACCGGAGGCGACTCCTCCGTTCAGACCCATGTATCGCCTTAGTCTTGCAGAAAGGCGAGCGGTCGAATGCCAAATCAAAGAGTACCTTGCAAAAGGATGGATGGAGCCAAGTAGCTTGCCGTACGGTGTGCCGATCCTTTTTGTGAACAAAAAGGACGTTGGTTTATGCATGTGCGTGGATTACCGGGCGTTGAACAAGCTGACGGTGAAAAATCGATTCCCCTTACCGCAGATTGAGGACCTTTTTTTTACCAACTTTAAGGCGCAAAAGTATTTTTGTCCTTGGATTTGTCTCAAGGGTACCATCAAATCTGCATCACGGAAGATGATGTGCCCAAAACCGAGTTCCGAACACACATGGGACACTATTAGTTCCGAGTGTTATGCTTCGGGCGTACAAATGCCCCGGCAACCTTCCAAGGAGAAATGAACCGAACGTTCGCCAAGCAACACGGACAGTTTGTCTTGTTTACTTGGATGATATCCTCATTTTCTCCACATCAATGGAAGAGCACATATGACATCTACGCGAAGTTCTCACAATCCTTCGGGAACAGAAGTTCTATGCGAAAGTGAGCAAGTGCAAGTTTGCACAAGATGAGCTCAAATACCTTGGACACATCGTCGGCAAGGACGGCATCCGCGTCAACCCACGAAAGGTCCAAGCCGTTGTGGACTGGCCACGCCCTGAAAATGTTGGGCAGATTCGGTCTTTCCTCGGCCTTCCAAACTACTTTTGACGGTTTATGCAAGGGTATTCGACCCTGGTAACACCACTAACCAGGCTCACGCAAAAAGACGTGCATTGGGAATGGACATCTGATTGCGAGAACACTTTTCTCAAAGTCAAAGAGCTTCTCTCCACGGCGCTCGTCGTAGCTCTTCCGGATCCATCGCAACCGTGGGACGTGCGATGTGATGCGTTGGTAGTTGGACTTGGAGCCGTCCTCATGCAGAACGGTCACCCAGTTGCGTATGAGAGCCGGAAGCTCATACCCGCGGAAATGCGGTACACGACTGAGGATCAAGAGCTCCTTGCGGTAGTACATGCTTTCAAGATGTGGCGTTGCTACCTTGAGGGTGCTGAAGGGGGTGTGACGGTCGTGACCGACCATAATCCATTGGTGTTTTTCCAAACGCAACCGAACCTGTCAAGACGATAGGCGCGTTGGAGCAAATACTTGAGTCGATTCTTGTTCACATGGGAATATCAGCCAGGACGCATTAATGTGGCTGATCCACTAAGCCGACAGCCTGTGGAAACAAAAGCAACCACCGAGATCAGTGGGTGTTTTATGGCCATTGCAACAGCAACTTTACAACCAAGGGATACCCCCTGCACCTCTGCGTCAACCACTACAAGAGATTATCCATTACAACGATTTTGAAAACAGGATCCGGATGGGATACTGTGTGGATTCTTGGTTTCAAGACTCTTGAAATCTGGACAAGTACGGCTTGGTGGAGGCCGCAGGAATCTTCTGGCACGGAGAACAAGTTGTTGTGCCAAACTCGGGAGACCTTCGAGCAAAGCTCCCAGTTCCACGACCCGCCGGTCGCAAGTCACGTGGGACCCCGAAAGACCGGACAGGCACTCTCTGACCACTATTGGTGGCCAGGGTGGAGTGTCGACGTCCGTAAGTATTGCATGACATGCGACCCATGTCTTCGGAATAAGGCTAGTAACAAGAAGCCTCCGGGACTCGTCCAACAGCTTCCCATTCCTGGGACTCCATGGGAGTGCGTCAGCATGGACTTCATTACTGGTCTTCCGGACACGATCCGTGGCCATGATGCAATACTAGTGGTTATGGATCTTTTGACGAAGATGACACACTTCATTCTTAGAACCAGTGACGTGAACGCAGAGGAGACCGCTTGTCTCTTCTTTGAGGGTGTCGTAAAGTACCACGGCTTGCCGTTGCGCATTATCTCCGATCGAGATCAAAAATTTGCTAGTAAGTTCTGGCAAAAGATGCATGAGTACTTCGGCAACGAGTCGCAAATGTCGACAGCGTTTCACCCTCAAACGGATGGACAAACAGAGCGCATGAATCGCACTCTGGAGCAGATGCTCTGCATGTACGTGGACCCTGCCATGCATGATTGGGACGAATCCCTAGCACCAGCAGAGTTTGCGGTGAACAACTCGGTGAACGAGTCCACACAGTTCACACCGTTTGTGTTTAACAGTGGTCGGCATCCAGTGGTACCCTCTTCATTGGTGAAGAGTGGGAGTACAGGAGGGCAGGTCCCTTCTACTCAAGCCTTTGCCGAGCGCATCGACTCCTTGTTATAGGAGGCGAAGGGTTACCTTCAAGCAGCTTAGCAGCAACAAAAGGCATATGCAGACAAAGGTCGCCGAGAGGTGTCATTTGACATCAGTGATAAAGTGCTTCTTAGCACTAAAAACCTTCGGTTGAAGTCGCCAGGGGCAAGAAAACTTCTACCGAAGTGGATTGGGCCGTTTCCCATTGTGGCGCGTATCGGGCCAGTGGCATACTGATTGCTACTTCCGTCGAGTATGAAGATACATGACGTGTTTCATGTGAGCCTTCTGGCTCCATACACGGCAGAAGGAACCGTTCAGCCACCACCAGGAGTCCTGGCTGCCGACGGCCAATACGAGGTCCTTCGCCTACTCCAGCACCAAGAGCGTACTCTTCGGTCTCGCGTTGTGAGGGGGTACCTTGTCCATTGGGCCGGTTGTGGACCTGAACATAATTCATGGTAGCCTGAAACTCGGTTGCCCACAAGGGTGGTCAACGAGTACTTGAGCAAGCTTGTAGCTCGCACAAATCGACGCGTGGCAGGAGGTACCACTTGAACGCGGGAAAAGTGAACAACATTCCCATAGGGCAGCATTCATGGACAGCGACCATTGGAGGTTGGGGACGCCCAACATGGTTGTCGCGCGGACGCTCCAGCCTAAAGGGGGGAGGCTACTAGCCGTGCTGACCTACAAGCTGCAGCTTAGGTCTACGTACCATGCACATGTTCATGTTTAGCTGGTGATTGAAATTTTTAATTTTATTTCACAATGTTCATGACTGAATGACTCACAATCCTACTTGTTGTTCATGAACCGGGACGGTTCATAATAAGTGGGGAGGAATGTAGCGGGAGGGCCGGTTCGGCCCTCCCTCCTCGCTGATGCGAGGGGTGGTTGCGCACCACCCCTCGCGTCAACGAGGGCTGGCCGGCGGCCAGCAGTTCGCTGGCCGTCGGCCAGCTCGCTGCCGGCCGGCTGGACGGCCGGCGCGCGGCCATGCGACCGGCCGGCCATCGGCCAGCCAGCCGCTAGCCGCCGATCGCGGCCTCGGTCGGATCGGCGCCTAGGAGGCCACGAGGGCCTCGAGGCCTCGTGCCCTCGTCCCCCCTCGCCCTCCTTACAAACGAGCAAGAGAGGACGAGGGATAGGGGGAGCGATGGGGAGGTCAAAATAGCTGTCGCGAAATCGCCGGCGTGCCTCGCACACAACAATTTCGCGCCAGAACGACAAAACATGAATCGAAGTTCGTTTACGATGAACTTTGACATAAAACAAACAAAATAACTTGTGCGAACACACGAGTTTGAGGTAAAGACCCCCGGTTTGGGTCCTAAAACCAGGGGTTTGGTTAAAAACGGAAATGGGCCTCCGGAGACTCGAAATATTCGAGTCTCCCTGCTCTGGGTCGTTGATGACGATTGCCCCTTAGTCTTGCAAAGGGGGTAAACCCCTGGCGCGGACTGAGAATGCCATTCTGCAAACTCCGACGACGACTTCAGAGCAGGAGCTGGAGACACGGCCCGTTACACGGATTTTGTGTAGTTAATATGATTTTTTGATAGGTAGAAAATAGAACTTATGGAAAACGTTTTATTGGTCTGGAGAAAGTAAAGAAACAAAAAAACAACATAGATCATACATGTTTCATTCAATCACTTTATCGGCGATGTCAACAACTTTCTGATTTTAAGAAAGTTTCTTATGTAAGTTGAAACAATACTCTCATATAATAATTTTCAAATTTTAATTCTATGATCAGATATTAGTTTTTACAAAAAATTTGATTCACACTCAAACGGATTGATTAAGCACTTTGAAATAGAAATAGTAGCTGAAAATGATTTCATAAAAAAATGAATCCTCATATCACCAATGTTATACAATCTTCAATGCAAATATTCTATTCGGATTGAAGATGTTATAATTAGTTTCTATTTAAATGAAAGCCAAAGGGATAAATGAAGTTAAACTATTTCATTTTGTGTTAGAACTGTCTACTTACAATTAAAATGAAATTTTTATCCACTTATAAAATTTAAACAACCTTATATGAATATGATAGTTTTTGGTATGAAACTAGATATGATGTTAATAAAAGTTAAAATGATCATTATTGATGAATTATGAGGAATAATTTCATTGTTTTCTCTTCAAAAACGTTTTGAGAGTTTTTTGAATATATTTATCATTTTATTCTGATTTAATTGTCATTTATTGTTTATCCCATTGGTTGTTTTCTGAGAAAAGTTTGAAAAAATGTTCTTCATTTTTTTATTCGATTGTTTCTACATTATTACTCGAGATTCAAAATCATTGATACTTTGTCTTGATCCTTCATGAATTTTAAATGGTTTTATTCGATTCTATTTGTTCAATTCTTCCATAACCTTTGAAATTTATGCGTGAATTATTATTTTTGGTAAAGAAGTTTTCACTTATGATTGTTCTGAATTGAGCTATGATTTATGTTCAGAATGTTTTTGTTGTACAATTTAGGCCTATAGTTCTACATTCAAAAGGTGGTGAGCTAGGAGCGGTAGAGTCTATGAGGAGTATTTAAACATCGTCGGTGAATGTTGATTGCGAAGATTGAGGCTATTTATTGCAAATAAGTTCTTGAATGTGACTGGTATTGAGAATAAGTTGCGAGTCGAATCACCTAAGACAGTTCAAATTTGAATCCGGCACTAACGAAGTAATAGACCCAAGTGTTTTCATCGTTGATTCGGTGAACAGCGGCAATTGCGGCGGCTAACGTGACAGCGTGCCCTATTCCTCTCGAGCAACTGACGACCAAACGACTCCTCAGCTCAATCGCACGGATTGTTGCAAGCATTGCGGTCTGCTAAATCGTTTTCAACGCCCGAAATTGCGCCGCCTAAGTTGAGCCGGACCGTACAATATCAGCCAGTTTTCCCTTGTTCCAGTAGTAGTATATCCTTGTCCCAATTATGAAATGTTTCACAGTTTGTCGCTGTCTGTTTGCGCTTCGCCGGATTTTCTTCTGATGCCGGCAGATAGAGATGGGGAATTACTGCCGACCGAGTTGCGGTGGACGTGTCCACCGTTCGGCAAGTGCTTGTTCAGAGTAGCTTCATACGATGGACAGAGATTGCCGATCGACCAATCCGCCGTCCGATCTATTCGGCACCATCCTCCGCCTTGACATTTAACTCCGACTTTGTAGGCCGCTTCCGTGGGCCAGGATTTGCGCTACAAGGCTGCATCTCACATGGCCTTTGAACCACAACAACAAAACAGGAGCTTCATTTCAACCATAGCTGGTTGTTCTTCGGCAGTTTTTCAATACATCAACGTTTCATAAATCCATTTCATGTACGGCCATCTCCACAACCTCCCTACGTGTATAGCCTGCTATCTTCCTCCATTACACTGCTCTTCTACTTCTATAAGTGATGATTCTGTCCTTCCATGTTTCTCAAACGACCAAATAAAATCAGTGTTGGTACAACCATAGCGATTTGAGCATCTACCGTTGATTTCAATATCCTTTTTCATACGCAAATATATCCTATGCTTTCTTACAGTAGTGCCCAAGTTAGAAAACTTATACACAGAGGAGAAAATCCATCACTTTGGAATCACGTGAACATGAATGAAAAACATTTTATATTAGAATTATTGTTGAAAAAACGTTTTCAAATAAGATATTCCATGTTAAACATAACTGTGAAATTTATAATACATCTTTTGATTGGTCATGAAAGAGAAGTAGAACGACAAAGAGAAATGAAATCTATTATTGACCCAGAGAAGTGGGCTCATAAAGCAAATGTAGGATGATTCAATATCATAATGTAAGACTGTAAAACCATGTTGTGAATGTAAGGGATTTCCAAAACTTGATGTTACTTGTAAATTGCCCTTCTTTTTCTTTTGCGTCATAGCACAAGTTCTTCAAGGAATAAGGAACTGGACTTCACATAGTCAACATGAGACAAGAGTTGGAAAAAAGGGAGATCTAGAATTGTAACCTGTTATTTTTCAACTAAGATGCTGATTGCCAATCTTGAGTAGAAACTAATGCATTATTTTGTTATTTATAGGTATCACAGCAACATCCAAGAAAACAAACAGTTTGATAGAACCTCTTAATACAAGTACTCCATGATTCCTCCAAAAAATACATCTTACAACCAATAGAAGACTTTGTAAAAGTAAGACGTCACTTCAAAGAAACTGAGGTGATGTGCTTGTTTGGCCTCACATGCACCGTTAACAAATATGAACATGAACAATATAAACTAATTCATGTCTCCTTCTGCATATATAAGAAAATAATCTCTAGACCATTAAAACAATAATACTCACAATAAAAACTTAATGGGTAAAGTTTCCGTCTTCATACAGTGATGTCCACTTCACTATTATTTGTTTTAAGTCAAGGGGTTTTTCTACTTCGTTCTGCGTTGTTACCTAAGCTTACCATGCCGTTACACTTTGAAATCTATCATGAATAGAAAAAAACAATATGAAAAACCAAACACGATGGAAAAAATTAGTAAATGCTTTAGATGTTTGTTTCTTTATGTCAAGTAATGTTTCTCTTCCATGACATCAACATATGGATTTTGTTAAGGCCATTAGAGATGTAAGATAAAACTTCAAGGAAGTCTTGCAACCATCAGACCTAGCTAAGTTGATTTGTGAACTTTCAAAGGAAGTCATTTCCTCTAACGTAAAGTAGATCTGAACAAAAGAATAAATCCTTATAATACACATCATGCACTATAACTTTCCATAGGTTAATGAATTTCCTACTTGGTAGTTTGCTTTGACCTTAAAAATTAGAAACCAAGAAGCTGTTGAAAAAAAATGGTGAATTAACATTAGTAAACCATTGCATTCCCTCACATGAAAAGGAATACACTAGAAAATATACCTATAACATTTGGGAATCATTTTTTCTGAACGAAGTATGATCATCAAAAGAATGGAAAGCCCTTTTTGTTCACTAAAAGATGGGAATGGATCCTGATAGCAAATATTGATGTATGTCTACAAATGTGTTTCTAACATCATGATGCTTACACAATGTGAACAGTGTATAAACGACATAGTCCCTCGCCATAAGCATACAGCAATCACAAAACATGATATGATTGAATGTGAGGACGTAGTAGACTAATTTTGTGATAAAGGGTAATTAAAAAGGGGCAAAAAACAATATTGACATGCTCCATAGTTCACCGATGTTGGGGAACTTGGTGTATGCGGCACTTTTACTCATATGGATATGGATACCCCGGAAATTTCTGAGTTAAGAGCACATACATCCTCTATGTAGTCTATGGATATCGATTGGTTACTGATTTTGTTCATCAATGGCCAACATCCATGAAATTGATGGTAACATTGATTCTTTTGTGGGAAACAATACATGTTTGTAAAAATAGAAATCAAATTTCCCTTATGAATACATCCCCTTTTGGAAAACATTGATGGTTCTAATGATACACATAAGAACTACACACAAGTGCACCCTCGTTTTCCACAAATTCTCCATTTTCAAGGAAATGTATAAGTAAGCAACTTTTCCCATTTTCATGGGCAAACCAAAGCTCAACGATCCCAACTCTACTCTCTTTGCTTCGTGATGCTTCAGGAAATCCTAAAACTAACACAAAAGGGGGGGAGCAAGCTTCTTAGGTCCCATGAGCATACACCTCGCTATCACAACACCGAAAAGATGTCACGCCTCTAACTTAGAATTGAGCCTGACCACTTGACATGAAAAACAAGAAGTATGGATATTGTCCATGGCATCATGAAGTGTCCGAGGTCAAGCCTCCTTCACAAACTTGACCAAGAGACGAAACATTAGTGAAAACATCATCTCAGCATCCTTGGTCACATCTAGAGAGAGTACAAAAACATCTTGGATAGACATTCTTCAATGTGGTAAACTCCAATCTTCAAAGATACTTCCATAGGAAAAGCCATGTTACTCAGTCCCATACACACACAACTGTGTGTATGTGTGTGTGTGTGTGTGTGTGTGTGTGTGTGTGTG
>SZWC01020881.1:1717-29562 GCA_023375785.1 Penium margaritaceum
AAAAGGAAACTATGCAGCGTGTTGGGGCAGCAGCGTTGTTGATGCAGCGTGCGGGCTTCCACGCTCGTTGCTTAGGTCAGCTGCCCCCTCAGTCTGCTGCTCTAGAGTCTAAGTCTGGAAGCTCTGGGTTTTGTTACTCAGAAACGCGCGCGCCAGAGTTAGCGTCAGAAAGCAGCTGAAAACTGACAATGACTGATTAGGAATGAAGAATGAACAACAATGGGAGACCCCTCCAAGTTCTAGGCCCCCCCCAGCTCTGTAGAGCTTGTTACTCAGTTCAACAGCCAATCAGAAAATAGCTCAGTTCAGGCTGGCAGGTTTTCTCGGTGAGGCCTGCCAGGCAGCCGACAGCCCAAAACCCGGGCGTCGTCCGTTTTGCCTGAAAACTGGACCATACCATAATACCGCCGCTGCGAACGCAGCCGTGCGGTCAGAATCTGCTAGAAAAATAGTAGCGAGGAGTTATGGCAGCCTAAACACAGATAGTGCCTACAACGGTTTGTGCTGCCAAACAGGGCCATGCAACATGCAACTGGGACCCTAGGCAGTGCATGACGACGCAGACGCAATAGGACGCGCTGGACGCATGCAAGCAACAAATGCGGTGTCAATGACCGCCGACAGCGCGACCGCCGAGGAGGCCTGCCGATGGAGCTGAGCGCGTCGCCTGAGAGAGGAGGCTCCAGCGAACTGCGAGAAGACCTCAGCGTACGTCGGCTCCACCGGACGACACTCCATCAGCGCCGCGTCTCGCCGTCAGTCATCTGCACGCCGATGTACACAAGCCGGGAGGACACAACAGAGCACAATGAGAGATATGCAAAAACCAACAGCTTCCACGCTTGTTGCTTCAGTCTGGAAGCTCTGGGTTTGCTGCTCAAAAACACGCGCGCCAGTATTAGCGCCAAAAAGCAGCTGAAAACTAAAACTAACCGAGCACGAATGAGGAATGAGCGACAATGGGAGACCCCTCCAAGTTCTAGCTCACCCCCACTAACATCAGTGACCCGATGACTCGCAGGTACGTGGTCACGTCAACTGGCTCCCCCACAACAGCTGGGTCAGGACTCTTCAGCTTTGCCTGGCCATCGGGTGACATGGGTGAGGATGCGCTCTGCACGAGTGGTAGGTCCTCCGCGAAGCGAGTGGACACTGTCTACACATAGGCGGCCTGGTGGATGTGCAAGACGTCCTGGGAGCGATCATGCTCGAGTTCCATACCCATGAAGACTTTGGCAGACCCAAGGTTCCTTCATCTGCTAGGCGGCATGCAGCAGATCCTTGACACACTGGATGGCAGCCGTGTCTTGCGACGGAATGAGCAAATCGTCGACGTAGACCAGAACAGCGGCGAAAGTCTGGCCTCGTGGACTGATAAACAGTGCGGGGTCAGCGGTGCTGCGCTGGAGCCCGCCACAAAGGAGCGTACCGCTGAATTCTTGGTCCCAGCACCGAGACGACTGCTTCATGCCATAGAGGGTCTTGCGCAATCGCCAAACTCTCCCAGTGCCATCGTCAAAGCCTGGGGGCTGCACCATGTAAAGCTCCTCACCCTCCAGTGAACCATGGAGAAAAGCGTTGCTCACATCCATCTGATGCAGCTCCCACCCATGCTGGGTGACCAGACTGAAGAGTGCCCGGCTAGTGGAGAACCGGCCAACTGGGGCAAAGATCTGGTCGTAATCGACCCCAGGAATCTGGGAAAACCCCTTGGTTGTAAGGCGGGTCTTGTAGTTGTCCAAGGACCTGTCGGACTTCCACTTGCGCCGAAAGACCCACTTGGCACCGATGGCCTTCCGTCCCAGGCGAAGGTCGACAAGGTCATAAACGTGGTGCTGTCGGATAACGGCAAGCTCATCGGCGCAAGGAGCGTCCCAGTGTGCGGCCTCAGGAGAGGCTCGTGCCTCGCGTAGGGTGTCTGGGTCCTCCGGGCGTGCTGCGGAGCGGACTGAGGGAGCGTGTACAACTCGAGCCCTAGGTGGGATGCGCGCGAGTGCACCCACGACAGCGTACCGATGCTCATGCTGAAGCATGGCGTAGCCCAGTGCGAAGCCCGGGTTAAGGTCTACAATGATGGCCGAGGTGGTCTGGCCGAGGGCCTTGGTGCCAGGATCCCCAATCACGACCGTGGGAGCGGAGGAGACACGTGGAGCCACGGGGGGTCGAGGTGTCACGGAGCGCGGTGCGACAGTCTGCGTGCTCACCGACGGTCTGGGTCGGAGGCTGCCGCCTGGGCCACGCGTGTAGCGTGGCAGGGCAGGCGGCGACACTGATTCCGCCGGGCTAATGGAGGCGGATGGGGATGCTGGCCCGGGGACCCACGGATGCAACCGAGGCTGTCGGCCTGAAGGGACCAGCGGACGCGACTGGGGCTCCTCCGGGAGGGACCAGCGGACACGACTGGGACTGCTGGTCCGGAGGGACCAGCGGACGCGACTAGGGCTGATGGCCTGGAGGGACCAACGGACGCGACTGGGAGTGCCGGCCCGGAGGGACCAACGGACGCGACTGGGACTGCCGGCTCGGAGGGATCAACAGACGCGACTGGGGCGGCCGGCCCGGAGGGATCAGCAAACGCGACTGGGGCGGCCGGCTCGGAGGGATCACCGAACGCGACTGGGGCTGCTGGCCCGGAGGGACCAGCGGACGCATCTGCGGCTGATGGCCCAGAGGGACCAACGGAAGAGACTGGGGGTGCCGGCCCGGAAGGACCAGCGGACGCGACTGGGGCTCCTGGCTCGAAGGGACCAACGGACGCGACTGGGGCTGCTGGCTCGGAGGGACTAGCGGACACGACAGGGGGTGCCAGCCCGGAGGGACAAGCAGACGTGACTGGGACTGCTGGCCCGGAGGGACCAGCGGACGCGACTGGGGCTGCTGGCACGGAGGGACCAGCGGATACGACTAGGGGTGCCGGCCCGGAGGGACCAGCGGACGCGACTGGGGCTACTGGGACGGAGGGACCAGCAAACACGACTGGGGCTGCTGGCCTGGAGGGACCAGCGGATGCGACTGGGGCTGCTGGCCTGGAGGGACCAGCAGACGCGACTGGGGCTACCGGCTCGGAGGGACTGAGGGATGTGTCACCCGGAAGCAGCAGGACTGAGGACGGACTCACCACTCCTTTGCGCATCGGGATAGACACGGACGAGCCAGAGCGAATGAGGTCGCGAGGAAAGAGGTCTTCGAAGAAGAGGGCATCCCGGGACTCGACGATGCAGTGCCGGGAGGGATCCCAGAAGCGTCAAGCCTTGGACTGACGAGAGACACCGAGGAAGGTGCGGGGACGTCCGCGGGGGGTGAGCTTGCCGCCTTGGTGCGGGACGGGCAGCCACACAATGGCCACGTAGCCCCAGACGCGAGCCGGGCGTAGGTCAGCTTGCTGACCACACCAATGTCGGTACGGCGTGGACTGGCAGGGAAGGGGACCATGGGGAATCGGGTTCCAGACCCAGGTCATGTAGGCCATGGCTTTAAAGTAGAAGCCATCGGAGAGACCAGACTCGACCCGCATGGTGCGGACCGCGTCGGCCATAGTACGGTTCCACCGTTCGGAGACACCTTTCTGGGCAGGTGTGTAAGGCGCGGACGTCTCATGGAGAATTCCGCGGGAGGCGAGAAAGGTCGTGGCTTCACCAACGTACTCACCACCGCGATCGGAGCAAAAGCGGCGGAGAGAGTGGCCACACTCGCGCTCCGTAAGGACAAGCCAGTCCTGGATGGTGTGGGGGACATCGCTCTTCTGCCAAAGGCAGAAGAACCAACGGTAGCGAGAATAGTCATCCATGAGGGTGAGGACATAGCGACCATGCTCTCCGACGGACTCGGTGGAGAAAGGACCCATGGCGTCCAAATGGACAAGGTCGATGGGGGCGGACGCAGGGGAGGAGGACAAGGGATACGTGGACCGGTGCATCTTCCCCTGAGCGCAGTCAATGCACTCTGTTGGGCACGGGAGGGAAAAAGTCTCTGGGTCAAGGACCTTGGCCGGCTGGGTGCGGAGCATGCTGTCTACGGCGGCAGAGTGGACGTGGCAGAGGCGGCGGTGCAAGAGGCGAATGTGCTCAGGAGAAAGTGTACTGGTGATAAACACATGGCCTGTAGCGGTCGACGGGGAGGAGACGGAAGGAGAGGAGGAAAGGCAAGGTACATGCCACAGGTTGCCACGGGCGGTGGCGTGCAGTACAACAAGGCCAGACGGATGCAACGATATAGTGTCAACACCACGCGAGTGCACAATGTCCATGCTCATGCGGTCAAGGGCACTGACGGACAGAAGGCTGAGCTCAAGACCAAGGACGAAAAGGACATCGGTCAGAAAGACGTCATCGGAGGGACCACGGAAACGAACGACGCCAACACCACGGACAGGCAACACCTGGCCAGAGCCTGTCCGGACACCAGAAACATCACTTATAGGACAGAGCATACTAAAGGCCTCACGATAGGCCATCATGTGATACGTGGCCCCAGAGTTGATGATCCAAGTCTCAGCAGGGTCCTGGATCGGGGTCGCAAGATCACTAACGGTCACATGGCAGCAAGCAACGGCCGCGGACTCAGTGGAAGGAAGTGCGAATCAAGACTGCCAATCATCAAGCCAAGCAATGTCGTCCTGGAAGGGGGTAGCGGAGACCATGACAGATGACGAGACAGACGAGGAAACGGGGCACGACCGTAGCTCAGTCTCAGTCATGCACGGCTGGATAGGGGGAGCAGGAAGTGATGCAACTCGTACTTCCATCGGGAGGACGGCGAGGCACGCCGAGCTAGAGCATGACGAACTGCTATAGCTGGCGCTCACGGTAGGACGGCCCCGGGAGTGTGGACGGAGTACGAGGTGATGGCACTGGAGCCTGGGTAGAAAGATGACTACGCCGGCGCCGACGGCTGTGGCGCTGGGGACGGCGGGACCGGCGAAGCAATCAGAGTGGTGGAGCTGCTGGACGAGGCCGAGGTGCCAGAGCTAGCGACAGCCACGACGGCAGAGGCGAGATGGCGCTCGCGCTGGCGATGCATGGTGTCGATGACGCGTGCCTCATCCGTCGGTAGAGGGCATGTGTACCACCAGTGCCCGGGTAAGCCACAGTTGTGGCAGACCGAGCCGTCAGCGCTGGACCCGGTCGACGACTGCTGCTCCTGCTGCTACTGACCTTTGCCTTTCTTGTTCTGACGCTTCTTCTTCCCCAACGATGATGAGGTAGCTGCGACGGGGGAGGCGACGGCCACGGAGGTGACGGTAGGGGAGGCGACGGCCTCCGTACGCTAGATTCCGGACTCCAGACGAGCTTCCTCAATGTGGAGGAAGAGCTCGTATGCCCAGGGCATGAGGGTGCCCTGGGCCGCCATGGTGGAGAGAACGTCGTGAGGGTAGTGGACGAAGACGTCCGCGTACGCTTCGGTGGCACCGCGCTTGATGGTGAGGAGTGCGGCCAAAGGGGGTGGGACAGAGATCCCGAGGCGACGAAGGATGTCCTCTGCCTGTTGCCAGTAGGAGGTGACCGTCTCGGTCTCGCCCATGTGCAGGGAGTTGAACTCGCGCAGTAGGCGGCTAGTCTCAGCGTCGCTCGACAAGCGATGGGGGCGAGTGAGGATGTGCCACGCGGCTCCAGGTTCTGGGGTAGCGCCAGCGGTGAAGTCGCCTAAGAAGGGCTCGAGGGCGAGGTGGAACTTGGAGGGGCGACAGGGACTAGAGCCCGGACGGTACGACCAGCTTCATACAGCTGGTCGGCCAGGGTGGCATCATACGGCAGGGTGTAGTATGCCCATAAGTCCTCGCCCTACGCCCAGATGCAGATGCTGAGCTCCCAGCTCTGAAACTGCTCGCCGGCCTGAAGCAGTGGCGACGGCGTCTCAAAGTCCTTTTGCCTGCGGCCGGCACCCAGAGTGGGGCCAAGGACTGAGGTCAGTGTCTGCCGCTGGCGCAGAGTCTACTGCTGCGCCAGGTATTGTGTGGTAGCAGACACAGCTGGGCTGGCGTGCCCTGGAGGGGGGAAGGATGGAGGCGTATTGGGGGCAGACTGAGAGACTAACGGTTGTAGTGCCGCAAGCTGCTGCGTCAGGGTGGCGAGTTGTTGCTGAAGAGCAGCGATGGGGTCAGGGATGTTGCCAACGATGTCAGAAGGCTGCTGGCCTCGCTGCTGCTGTTGCTGCTGCTTCCACTGTTACTGCTGCTCCTGCTGCTACTGCTGCTCTTGCTACTCTTATTGCCCCTGCTGCTGCTGCTGCTGGTGCTGCTGCTGCTGCTGGTGTTGCTGCTGCTACAGCTGCTGCTCTTGCTACTACTACTGCTCCCGCTGCTGCTGTTGCTACTACTGCTGCTGCTGTAGGCGCTGCAAATAAGGGGGAGTGGGGGCCCCCTAACAGAGGAGGACCCCTCCGTAGTGGGGCTACCAGCCATGGTGTGAAGCCGCTTTTGTTTTGCTTAGTTTTTTTTTCTCTTTGTGGGGTGCTGACGTTAGCAGTGACGTCTGTTGAAGGTGGTGGACGTCCTGCCCACCCTTAGGATTACTTCCCCCTTCCCTTGCTCCTTTTTTTAGTTTTTTTTAGTTTTTTGTTTTTTTATGAGTTGATGACTTCAGTAGTGATGTCAGCAGTGACATCAGTAACGAGATGCTGACGTCAGTAGTGGCGGTTTTTGGGGCCGCTGCTGCAGTTGTAGTTGCTGCTGTCGCTGCTGCTGCTGCTGCTACTGTTGTTGCTGCTGTTGTTGGTGCTACTGCTACTACTGCTGCAGCTGCTGCTACTACATTTGTTGCTGCTGTTGCTGTTGAAGCTGCTACCGCTGCTGCTACTGCGGCTTCTGTTGCTACTGCTACTGTTGCGGCTGTAGTTGCAGCAGCAGTTGCTGCTGTTGTGGGCTGCTGTGGTTGCTATGGCTACTGTAGCAGCGAAGGCAGCTGCTGCAACAGCGGCAGCAAAGTAGGTGGGGTGGGGGATTTTTTGCTCTTGCATTTTTTTCTTCTTCTTCTTCCTCATCAGTCACAACGAGCAGCTGCCCGCTATCAACGAGCAGCGGGCTGTTGCTCGTTGGGAGCAAGTCGCTACGTACTAGCAAGGGGCTGTTTTTCGCTGGCAGCAGCAGGCTGCTGCTCGCTGCTCGCTTGCTGCGGGCAGCGAGCAGCAGCAACCGCTGCTGGCAGCTCCTCGCTACAGCTGCTGCTGCGGCTGGCTGCTGCTGCGGCTTCTGTACCCTGCTGCTCCTGCTGCACGCTGATGCTGCGGGCTCCTACGAGCTGGCTGCTACTGCTGCGGGCTGCTACTGCTGCGGGCTGCTATGAGCTGCTGCCTCTGCCTACTACTGCTGCTGCTGCTNGCATTTTTTTCTTCTTCTTCTTCCTCATCAGTCACAACGAGCAGCTGCCCGCTATCAACGAGCAGCGGGCTGTTGCTCGTTGGGAGCAAGTCGCTACGTACTAGCAAGGGGCTGTTTTTCGCTGGCAGCAGCAACCGCTGCTGGCAGCTCCTCGCTACAGCTGCTGCTGCGGCTGGCTGCTGCTGCGGCTTCTGTACCCTGCTGCTCCTGCTGCACGCTGATGCTGCGGGCTCCTACGAGCTGGCTGCTACTGCTGCGGGCTGCTACTGCTGCGGGCTGCTATGAGCTGCTGCCTCTGCCTACTACTGCTGCTGCTGCTGCTGCACGCAGTAGCTGCTAGCTACTTCTACCACTGCTCGCTGCCGTTGCCTGCGGCTGCCGCTGTTGTAGAATGCTACTGCTGCGTGCTGGTGCAAGTCACTACACCTGGGTGACGTTGCACTGTGCGTTATCACCCGCAGTTAAGGACGTGGCCTGCCGCTCACCTCCTCGCGTCACGTGTGGAGGTCAATGCTGCCGAAAAAATTTCGGCAGCATTTCCCCTGGCCCAGTGGCCGTGAGAAAAAATCTGACGCCGCCACCAGGCGGGTCAATGCTGCCGGAAAGAATCCGGCAGCATTTCCCCTGCACTGGCACGTATGGGGGTCCGCCGGCATTGTCTGGCACCTGTACGCTAGTCTTCTGCTGCTGCTGCTACGCCCTGGCTCTGATACCAAGCTAGAAACCTAGGCAGTAGGTTGGGGCAGCATGCGTTGTAGATGCAGCGTGCGGGCTTCCACGCTTGTTGCTTAAGTCTGCTGCCCCCTGAGTCGGCTGCTCTAGAGTCTAAGTCTGGAAGCTCTGGGTTTGTTACTCAGAAACGCGCGCGCCAGTGTTTTGCGCCAGAAAGCAGCTGAAAACTGAAAGTAACTGATTAGGAATGAAGAAAGAGCAACAATGGGAGACCCCTCCAAGTTCTAGCTCCCACTAGTGTAAAGCGTGTTACTCAGCTAACCAGCCAATCAGAAAATAGTGCTAGGCTTATTTTCTGGCAAGCAGGGTTTTCTCGGTGAGCCCTACCAGACGCCCGAGAGCACAAAACCCGGGCGTCGTCCGTTTTGCCAAAAACCATGACCATACCATAATACCAACACTGCAAACGCAGTCGTGTGATCAGAATTAGCTAGAAAATTTGCTACAAGAAGTTATGGCTGACGAACCCAGGCAATGCCTACGACAGTCAACGATGCCAAACAGGGCCATACAACAGGAGACATGGACCCTAGGCATCGCATGATGCTGCAGACGCAATGCCACAGCCAGATACAGCGCTCGGTGCATGCAGACAGCATCTGCAGTGGCAGTGACCGCCAGCGGCCCCACCACCGAGGAGGCCTGCCGATGGAGCTGAGCGCATCGCCAGAGGGAGGAGGCTCCAGCGATGGGTGAGTGGGCCTCAGCATGCGTCAGCTCCACTGAGCGACACTCCTGCGGCGTCAAGTCTCGCCGTCAGTTATCTGCACGCCAATTTACACAAGCCAGGAGGACACAATAGAGTACAATGAGAGATGCACGAAAACCAACATCGGTCGCCATGCACATGTTGGAGGGTATCCGAAGCATGGTGTAAAATACGTTGTCGCCGAACAACAAAGACATGCGCAAGACTACGAGAATGTGTGCTCGGAGGAACGTATCAGCGGACAATACCCTCATCCTACGTGTGAACCCATCCTCCGTTGGTCCGGCTAGAGGTCGCGAGCCTGTCCTGGCACAGTGCCTTTCAGCTCGATCCAGTATCATTCAGTCTCGCATTCGCATCGTTCATGCCCTCACCGCCCCCTCCAACCATGCCGCTGCTGTAGCTCTGTCCCTCGTGACTTCGGGATAGTGGAAGACCAAGTCATAGAGGACACCGGTAAGCCTTTTCAGGAGGGTAGATGGGATGCATAGGTAGCTCTTTTGTGCACAAAATACCCGCTATATCGCACGGCTTCCCAAACTCAACGCGTGGCGTCTTGCCACACGTCCAAGTCTCGATGAGAACGATCCACCCCCAACTCAGGATTCTGCAATGCAGTGGTACCGCGATAACCCTCCGCTGAATGACCCATCAGGCGCGTTTGACAATGTGATGTTTTGGTTGGAGAGGGATTGTAACGATGGCTGGTGGTCTTGACGGTTGGACTAGTGGGACGCCCTCCCACAGAATCAACCCCTTGATGAACCTCCCCGTGCTCCCAGGTCCGCCGATGTCAGGAAGCCGGACTGGTTAGGCTTAGCATGGGGTGCCGACACGTCCTGTCCCACCCACATGGCCACCTCGGTAATTATTGCCTTGTGTCTCTGGTGTTTAGTATCTATTCTGTCCTTGTGATTTAGGCAACCGATTGGTTTTACGTACAAGTGTGTATTCCTGCTCTTGTCCATTTACTTCTCTCTTGTGTGATGTGTTTGTTTCGACAGGAGATTCCAACGACGAACCATGTCGCAGTCCCAAGAAGCGCAAGGAGGGGATGTTGTTCGACAACATAGACGTGGCCCGTGCGTTTGTTGAGGATTACGAAGTGGAAAACCGCTTTGGTCTCAAGTGGATCCGCAGTGAGCCTGCAAGAATCCACGTGACATGCGCGGAAGCCAAGAACAAGGGCTGTGCCTGGCTCCGCTGTGCCTGTGTTACAAGCAAATATTGACACGTCATTGTATGCCACTACGCCGAAGGTCACAAGTGCGTCCCCAGCATCGGCCGCGACAATCCCGCGAGGCAAAAGGGGTGGGTGGCCCGGAAGATCTCAGAGGCCCTGTAGCGTGACCCCACGGCATCAATTGCAATTTTGCGGCAGGTTCTCCAAGAACGGACCGGGGTTAAGGTATCCAACAACACCCTGTAGTGCGCCAATACACGGGCCCAAGAGAACTTGATGGGCAAGAAGACCGACACGTGGAGCCTGATTCCCTCCTACGTCAAAGAGGTGCGTTTGGTTTTTGGTGCATTTTCGTCCATAGTCGTAGCATCCACTTCACTCCTTGTTTTCTCACGTGGATTTCCACGTGCTACGTGCAACTAACTCGTGTCAACCCGGGTACACACGCCGTGGCCCACAAAGACAAGAGTGGTGCCTTCTTGTGGACATACGTCGCTCCAGGAGCCTCCAGAGTCGGATTCTAGCACACTCGGCGGACTGTCACCATGGACGCCACCTTCCTCAAAAATGGACACAAGTAGGTTCTCTTGCTTACCCAATCTTTTCACACCAACGACCACATAGTTCTGATGGCGTGGGCACTAGCACCGACAGAAGATGAGAAGGGATAGGCTTTTCATTCCACATCTTGTACTTGCCTATCCCACTATTGGACATCCTGGCTCATGCATCATCATAGGCAGGGAGAAGGGGCTGGAGAAGGATGTGCAAAAGTACCTCACCGGTGCCACGCACACCTTCTGCGCCTGGCACATACGTGAGAATGTCTACACGAGCTATAGGAATAAGGTAGCCCACTGGGCATGGAAGTGTGCATATGCGTTGAATGCCAAACTGTGGGAGAAGGCTACAACCCACCTGCGTCAAGTGAGTGCTTTGGCATATGCACATCTCTTTGGACGGGGGGGGGGGAGGATGGGGTGGTGGTGGGGGGGGGGGTGCCTCTTGAGAAGTGGACCCGCCTCCACTACCCTTTGGGCAGAGGAGGCCAGACCACTTCTAACGTATCCAAGATATGGAACTCGCGCATCACAGCACACTGGAAGCTCTACCCATNGGGGGGGGGGGGGGGGGGGGGGGGGGGGGGGGGTGCCTCTTGAGAAGTGGACCCGCCTCCACTACCCTTTGGGCAGAGGAGGCCAGACCACTTCTAACGTATCCAAGATATGGAACTCGCGCATCACAGCACACTGGAAGCTCTACCCATACTACTATTTCGTTGGCATCTACTCTTTTGTGTAGCGACTTTTCTCTGTCCTTCGTGCCCTGGCAACAGGGGTGAAGACCGCGTTCGCACCAGCGCAGGCAGACCGGCTCCTCCACTGTCTCGCAGTGGCCCGTGAGTACACCGTGATGGAGGAGGGCTACAACACAGCCATGGTGTCTGGACCTACAAACAATCTGCGACAGGTGGACCTGGTTGACAAGTCGTACACTTGTGGAAGGTGGAAGGATTTCGGCCTGCTGTGTGAGCATGCGTACGTTTTTTTGTTGACCAAGCGCATCAACGCTCAGAACCAGGATGACCCCCGTCTGACACGCATGGCGTTTTGGCGTGCGTACAACAACGTCATCCCCACACCAGTCGTGAAGAACATACGGCCAGTCCAACCCCTGTGGCTGCACCCGGGTCCTCGACGTGGCAAGGGCCGCCCACGCACTGTAAGAAAGGACAAGGAGATGTTGCGCAAGAAGAACCTCATTTATCTCTGCTGTGGGCAAAAGGGGCATACAAATACGCGGTGCAAAAACCCAACTGTAGTAAGCACTGCACAGTCTGCAACACAGTACGATGGTGGTCTGACGGAGGCTGCACAGCGGGCTGCAGACGCCGTGGAGGCACGTGCTAATGCCTCTATGGGTGCGGATCCACCTCTTGCAGAGTGTGCCAGTGGTGACATGCAGTACGACCCCGAGGTTGAGCCTCGGGATGACCCAGATGATGAGGATGATGGTTTTAGAAGTGATGGCTCTGGTGCATACTCCCCTCCTGTTGGTGATGATGGTGAGACGATGACGCAGGATGAGCATAATCAACAATTGGATGAGGAGGAGGGGGAGTGGCAGGAGATTTATGAAGAGGAGCCAGAGGAACCAGAGTGAGGTGAGTCTGTGCATTATTGAAACCCTAAACCGGTCCGATTGTCCTATTTCCTTGCCTTTTCATCCCTTGCCTTGCTGAACTAGTACATGGTTTTTTTTTGTGCAGGACAAAGTTTGCTAGACCCTAGGCTTTGAATAGACCATTCATGCCAACGGCATAGACTTCAGGAGAAATGGGGGGTTCCGGGTTAGGCAGAGGGTTGGTGTTAGGTTGAATGCGAGGAGATTATTGCATGTGGGGAGGGGGGGCAATGGTGTGTTCATTTCAAGAAGCAGACATGGTAGCCAAGATTCGGACAGTGAGATGGAGGTATTCTACGACGCTCAAAACTGTCAACCATGGGAGCAGCTGTGTCTTGTTTGTGACATTGTCCAATTTCTCTGAGGGTTGAGTTGAGAACTGTTTCAGGCGATCTCCTATCCCACCTTCACTTTCCATAGTTATTACCATTGCACATTTCCTCTTGTCACTTTCCATGATGTTTGACAATTCATTGCACACAGATAAGGATCATTGTTGAATTCAAACTTGTGTGCAGCATTCTGAAACGTGCAATGGGCGAGGCACGCTATCCCCTTGTCAGCACCATGTGCCTTCATGTAGTAGACTATAGTAACATAACAAAGGCATAAATGATTGGGTTTGGTCACGATATACCCAGTTTTTGGAACTATATAGCTGATGTACCAATGTCGCAAAAAAATAATGCATATGACAACGCCGCACAGAAAACAACGCATATGCCAATGTCGCACAGAAAACAACGCATATAACAATGGCGTACATAAAACAACGCATATGCCAACATTACATAGAGAATACCTGAGGAACCCAGAAACGCTAAAACAAATTTCATGTTCCCGCCACATATTATGTAGCATTGATACATGACATGATTTTTGCCATTCACTATGTCTCAAGCTAATGCACCATTGCACTTTTTTCCATGTCAGGTCCCAAACACATGCTGTGATCGAGCATGAGAAAAGGAGTGGGCGGCTGGTTGATTTTGTTGCGGAGGCTGGGCGGATGGTTGCTTTTGTAATGCAAGGTGGGTGGATGGTTGCTTTTCTTCCGAACCGCGGGTGGATCGTTTCTTTTCTTCCAAACGACGGGCGGATGACAGTCACACTTTGTTTTTTATGGGTATATGAGCTATTTCACCCTAAATGATTTGAACCTTACATTAGCAATAACTTTCAATCTCTATTATGACAGCCTTGGGGGCTACTCTCATCTCATCACCCTAGAGCCTTGGCCAACGCAAACCATCACCATCACATCCATTCACGATCTTTGTCTTTCGAACATGTCACAGACAACACTCTTGAGTGTACAAGGCTATTCAATATGTCTGAAGGTATGCTTGTGCTTATGTAATGTTGTTAACTATGTGTCTGATGTAACAGACACAGTGGTCGTAAATGTGTATTTGCCCAAAAAATGTCCTATGCTACCTGATGCATTGGTCATTCGTTTGTTTAAATTTAGTATGTAGTATAGGGTATTCAGTAGTTTTTTTGTAGATGAATAATCACAATGGGTATGGTATCTTGTTCATTTGAATTGAAGAAAACTTGAGCACAAAGTGACCTGTACATAGTGTTCAATAACACCGAGGCCAAGGTGACAATGGCTACCTCCATGTAGTGCATAACCAGTCGATGTACATCATCACAACTGCGAACATGGAATTGGCCACACCGAGACCCATGGCGCCCAATTGGGTGGACAGTACAACGGACGGGCATGGGGTGCCCGCATGGCAAACTGCCAACACATGGTGTACGGGTCTGCGGATATATTAAGGTTGATGATCTCCCATGCTCGCTTTATCTTTGCCTACTCGGCCACCGCAGTGACGTGGTTCATGGGAGGGGGGGTGTGTCATGGTTCTCCAATGACCGTGCACTGGCTCTGGGCAGCCAGCCCAGCTCTGCAACGGTGGCAGAGTACGCATATCTTGAGCTTGGAACATGTCGAAAGAGGGTTTGTTGAATGTACTGGTGAATACGCCAGAGTGGAGGAAGTCGATTGCGGTCATTATCGTTATATATGCATAGTATACGTACGGGTTTGGCAGCGCAAACAAGACGGCAATGCCTTGTACCACTTCTTGTATTTGAATAGAATCACTCGACGTTTGGATCCTTCATGTGCGGCCGACAGCACACCCAGACAGGAGGGTGCATTGACGAGTACCATGCCGAGCCTCTACGCAGACCGAGACATTTATGTTTGACAAGAGGTTTCTAGGATAGGATTCCGTTTCAATGGTCAGGTTCCGCAACATCATAAATATTGGGTATATTAGGCTTACATTCCGTGATTCTTGATGGTTCTACGTTCAATGCCGACCAAGGGGTACATGGGGCTTATTGTTCTGGGGCCGGGACGGGTGAGGCTTATCATTCTGGCGGAGGGATGAATCAGGCTTTTCATTTTGACGAAGGGACGGATGAGGCCTATCGTTCTGGCGGAGGGATAGATGGGACTTATCGTTCCGACGGAGGGACGGATGGGGCTTATTGTTCCGACGGAGGGGTATATGAGGGTCACGGGTGACAAAACAGGGGGGGGATCGGCATTTTCACCCTAAAGGAAATATTAATCAACTATTTTCTATCAAGAGGTTAGAGATCCCAACTCGACAAAAGAAGAAAAATCCGTACGATTTCAGGCAAATGCTACCTTTCTTGCAGTTGTGACCTGTGAAGGTAGAAAGTATGAGCCATATGTGGTGTTCAAGGACTCATGGGAAGTTTTGAATAACTTTTTTCGATCAGGGAGGAATGGGCTTATGCCCAACGTTCTTGCCAAATAAACTGGAATATCACAAAGTGGATAACCATCAATGCCAAGTTATAGGCTATAGGCACGTGAGGGAAGGAAAAAAAAGGGTGATTTAGGGAAAACGACATGACATAACCGTGTGAGGCGATATGTAAACCAACTATCGGTCAATAAAACCTCTTCATCCACATGTTGTACAAACATCTTACAGTTGAAAATCAACTTATCCCTCGAGTTTGACAAAAAACACAATCCCCACACACTTAAAAAAAAACCAGATTCTCCCATGCAAAAGGGAAAAAAATTCATCCGCCCCACGAATAAACAAACATAGGTTTTAGTTCCAAGGAAAGCAACAAGTAACTCTTGTCAATACAAAACTTTCATGCTGTTGTCGCATGCCATGTGCACTCAACATGCTCATGTCAACATTTTTTGTGCAATAATCAAAGCTCCCTTAGAAAGAAATTTGTTACAATTTGGTGGATTTTCTAAAGGGGGGGGGGGGGAGGGGGGTTTCCACGACTCCCAATCAGTTAAAATGGAATCTGATGGGTCTTGTTCCGTGTAGTTTACATGAAAAATCTATAGTTAGAGGTTGAACAATGTAAGACATTTTTATAATGGATTGTCTGCAACTCCCCATTTGTGAAGACGTGATTTCGGCCGACAGCCGTAAGAAAAACATCATTGTGAGAGCCCCCTCTCCCCCGCCCCTCCCTCCTTACTCTTCGCTACCATATCCCCTGTGCTTTTGTGACCCTTCATTACAATGTCCTCAATTGGAGGCACGATAGCCAAGGAGGGGGAGGGAGAGGGAGGGGGGGATTTCTGTGAATAGGGTGTAAGACACGCAAGCGACCTCTTGACTTTGTCCACACACAAAGTATCATTGCAAGTGACTAAACTGAAGTGAGGCTCTTGCTTGTAACATCAGCGCGCACACAATCGACTATTCATTTTTGCATCTTAGCTGAGTGCAAGAGTGGCGCTCAAAACGTTCAATCTGGATGTGCTTGAGTCGTGAATTACTGTGATCAACTAAACATGTTTGGTTTCTGCTTAGTATACAATGGAGCAACATATGGCAGGGGCATGCACCCACATAGGCTCGTGGTCCATGTGGTTAACTGTTATTGTAGTCATAACTGCTTTGAGCAGGTAGTTAGGTAATTTCGGGTTGCTGATCCTTTGGGACCGTACGACTAGGATGTCCCAATGTGTGAGAAACCACAGGCAGCAAGTTTTCGACGCAACCCCAATGTTGTGCGGTATGAGACAACAAGACGAGAATAATTCAAGACCAGCAAGATCAATACTTATCTCAATCTCAATTTAATAGCCTTTCTTGTCAATTTTCATTGTCTCTGCATTGCTAAGCTTTTGGAGATTGTAAGACTTTGCACGTCTCTCTAGCCTAACCCTTGTTTTTCCATGCACCTCCTTGCTTGCTAGTGTGATAGCTGGCTGGACAGTGTTGTAGTGTTACTAGCAAGAAATCTAGGAAGCTTACCAACAGTTTCCAAAAGGGGGGTAGGAAGGGGGATGGTGAGGGGGGAGGGGGTGGGGAGGGATGGGGTCGATAGCAAAGGCCGCAATCGACCTTTACGCGACCCATGTTGCCATGCATGTCGATGCTTGAGCATGGCAAAATTCGGTGGAGGAATGGGTTGTATTCATCCGCGTTAGGGGAAGATGGGCCAGTCTATCGTGAGGCAGGTATCGCTAGGGGTTTTTGTCATGAGGTAAAGGGGAATGAAGGTCACATATACAGAAGCAGAAAGAGGGCAGCCAGCACAGGCCGTCACTTTCAGAGTGACGGGTTAGGGTCAAACCTTCAGCAAATTTGACAATCGACCACCGGAGCTTCAAGTTAAAGACCCAAGCTTTCCAACGAGCCAAGATGGCGAAGATCCAACGGTCGGATTGAGAGTTATGGTCAAAACGAGGTCGGCCAGGGCTGCACTTTTCTCTTTGAGTGAGACTGTCGCCTTGTGATGACCATAACTCTTTCGTTTCTCTGTCAAATTTAAAAAGTAGCACATGCAAATTGAATTATTTTTCCTATGCTTTCCATTGGTGCAAAAATGTTTGCATTCCATTGGTACGTTTGGGAGAAACGCTGTTTACAAGCTAGCTGGTCTGAGCTGGAGTAGGAGCAGCAGCATACCCTGTTTTCAAAAGGGCACATCTCTGAAAATCCCCTGTTGATGTTCATCTTATACTTAACCTCTTCTGACAAGTGCTTGCATTACATCCATGGGACATTTCTATGAAGAATCTGTTGTTATGTCTCTTTTGGTGACCTCTGAACGTGACGTCATTCATATCAGGCGGGCTACAGTGGTCGTCGGCTACCTTGGTGGTCTCTCCCTCATTTTGCACATCCCTATGTGCACATACGAATTTTCCCTATGTCCAGTTCACGAGGGCCAATTTTTCGGCACCATCACTTATGTTGTTTGCTAGCTTAGTTTTGTAGAGCTTGTTTTCTGCTTGCGCTGCTTCTTTCGGTTTGCCATTCAGCCACCCAAGTGCCTCGTACTATTGCCGGGATCTGTCCGGCTTCTCTTTGGTAGCTCGTAGATATTTTCCTAGACTTTGCCACAGGTCAGCTGTTGCGCAGTTTGCACGTACGCAGGCCTTACCGAAGGTGGATGGAATATCCCTCTCGCTCACTCATTGTTCAATACTCTTACATTTCTAAGTGTTTCTTCGCCGTCTCTCCACCTTTCCAAGCACCGTCTATTACGTTGTGTTCTATGCAACGTACCCTTTCACACAAAACATTGCTTAGGGGGTACCTCTATTCTCTCATGGTATCAGAGCAGTAGAGAAACCGCAGTGTTGCATTCCACCATAGAACACCAGTAGCTACAACAGAGATTCCTTGGCTGGGCTAGGCTGAGCGCAAAGATCCTGGAACCATGACGGCCCTGAGCGGAGGGCTGACAACATGAAGTTATGCGGTGGAGCCGGAGGTGGAATAGTGAAGTAATTTCTCGGCAGCTTCCTTTGTTGCCTTTGCCATCTTGGCGACGACGGAACTAACTAGCAGCGTTCAGAGCGGCCATAGCAGCCGTAGTAGCAGCAGCGGCTGCAACCGTAGTAGAACCTACGGCAGTAGCAGTCTTGCGGTAGCAGTAGTAGTGACCGCTTTTGGCTGCCGTGGTAGCATTTGCCGCAGCAGCAGCAGTTGCATATCTCCAGATCTGGGAGCAGCATCATCTATAATGATTGCCTTCCACTACAGCTATAACAGCAGCAGGAATTGTAGCTGCAAGGGCCAGCAACAGTTGCATCTGTAGCTGGCACCGGCATAGCAGTTGTAGTAACAACAGCAGCAGTGGCAGCCACAGCTTGCAGTAGTAGCACTTGCAGCTCGCACTTGTCGTAGGAGCAACAATAGCAGCACCTGCTGGTGCTTGCAGCAAAGCGTGCATTGCAGCACACAACAGCAGCATTCAACAACAAGTAGCATTAGTAGCCAGCAGCCAGCAGCAAGCATTAGCAGAAAGAGCAGCCACCTCGCAGTTGTGCGCACCTACAAGGAACAGGTCATCAAACCACATCAGCACGTTGCGGCTAATACACATCTGCACAATGCGGCATCCGCTGCTCGTCACAGCAGCAGCCATCGCAGCACGCGCGGCACTCACGACAGCAAGCAACAACAGCATGCTCATCCGTTAGGAAGCTACATCACAACTTCCTCCTGCTCCTCAATGGCCCGTCACGTCGTGGCCAATGGACTCGTGGTCAACGGATCCGACGCACGACAAGCTTGTTGACCGCGAGCCATCCAGCAAGTCTCGATGCTCAAGACATACATTAAGCGCAAAACCAGACAAACAGAAGGTGGTGAGGTGAACCTGGGTCCACCCACTCAACGGCCCAATCTCGATGACCACCCCTGGCAGTTACTGTACTCTCTTTTTACTTATATCTTTGTTGTTTATTTTTTCCTTCTCCCTTTTCTGCATTTCTTTTCTTTTCTTTTCTACTCTATTATCCCACTCTTTCTTTTCCCTCTTGGTTGAGACCGTACATTTGCGGGTTTGTCCCAGTGTCTCGAGAAACCACTATTCATGAGCTGAGAACCAGAACACCTGGGAGTTTTCCCACTTTGGTCAAGACCCGGATACTTGGGTTTCTGTCCAAGTACCTCGGCAGACCCTATGTTCTCCAACTTGGGATCATTGCACATACCCATCCGTTCGTGCACTCAAGGATAACAGAGGGTAAGACCTTTGCTGTTGTCTCTTCGGCAGCATGACTTCTTTTGTGATGCCACCGCTCGGCGCCTCTTGGGTGCAGCCTGACTTGGTCCCATATTTCTACGGACCGCCTTCGGCGGCGAATACTCCTCCTTCATGGCTGTACACATTAGCCAAGTGCGGACAGTCATCGTCCACCTACACGTCCTCACAGTGGTTGCCTACATCAGCATCACCCGTCATTCTGACTCCTCTGCCAACCGTCTCAGGCTCCTACTGAGAAATTGCTAGGGAGCTTTGTAACCTTGGTGCTGCTGATGTGGCGACACTATCTAGTCAGCTGGCGCACTAGCAAGCAAGTGCAAGAAACAGCAAGGATCAGGCTAGGGAGACGCGCAAAGTCGCATAAGCTCCCATAGCTAAGTGATGTAGAGAGAAATGACAACTGACAAGCACAAAGCATAAATACCTGCTATACCGCGGCACACGGCGGGTGACGCACGCGGCAGTGTCAATTTGTCCTCATTCCGGCTCAAAAACCACTGTTTTGGCCGCAACTATGTGCACAGACATCCAAGCTAAACACCGTATGAACCTAGAGATGTAGAATCTTGAGCCGGACGCTACGACTGGTCACACGCACAAGTCCAGCATCGATCGGCGGACAGACAATGCAAAACATGCAAATCGGGCTCGAGAGCCAGTCCACCGAGAAAACTCTAGCGTCTGCAGAAAAACTGCAAAGCACCCCAGCAAGCACCCGGGACGTCGTGGCAGTCGTCTGGCAGCTGCTGGTGGATGGATCCACCAACAGTCAGTGCTTCGGCGGCAGCTGAGCCCGCATCACGGATCTGCACGAGCATGGACACGGCCAACTGGTCGCAGTAAGCTGTACAAATGGATGGAAACAACTCACACCACAACACCTACCACCTGGCTACCTAGTATTCCGACGCCTCTCCTTCAGGGTCTTCTCTGCTATGACCACAGGATATCTCCTATGGTGTAAGTTTGGAGGCTGGCTCCTGGGGTCACCATTGGGAGTCAGGTGGAACCCTTCGTGGAACGTCGTTGGGTAGTCCGGGTGGAAGTGATGCATGGATTGAGGAATGGCAGCATGTTACATGTCCACGGCTTTTGGCCCATTGTCTGGGTCATGCTCCGCCGCTTGCTGTACTTCAGATCGTCTATATCCATGTCGCTGCATGTCATGTCTCATTTTATTTCTCATGGTTTTTGGATTCTTAATTGTGGAACCACTCACCACATAACATTGCTGCGTGTTGTGTCCGTGTCGTTGGGGCCTGTCGGGGACGTCCATTTTGTCCAAATTGGATCAGGAAAGATGCTGTCTGTCCAGGGCGTTGGTGTCATGTGGTTTATTGGTCCCTCCGGTGACGTCTTCCTACCTGATGTGCTCTATGCCCCTACACTTGAACTGAGCCTGCTTTTGGTTACTATTCTCAACAATTAGGGTATGGAAATTGCCGAATCTTGTGGTGTTAGTACTGTTTCGTTGCACTCATCTAGGTGTGTTGTGCTCCGTGGCCTTTGTTGTGATAAGTTGTATTGTGTGTCTCTGTTTGCAACTTGCACGTCCACCACTACCGTTGGTCATGCTCATGTTGCTCCTACACCTTCTGTTGAGCATACACGCTTCCTTCATCATCGGCTTTGCCATCTAACATGCTGCAATACCCCTTTCTTGGCCTGGTTTTGCGTGTTGTCGGCAACTCTCGGGCGGCTCTCCGCACTCACATGTACTTCCCATTTAACATATGCCCCCACCGGCGTCCGTCCCGACACCAACGTCGGTGTCGCTCTTGTGTTGTTGCCTTCTTTGATGGCACCTGCATTGTCGTCTACCTGCCTGTCTGTGTCTGCATCCACCTCTTCTTCCTCATCTACAACCGCGTCACTACCCGTGACATCACTTGGTGTTATCTCTTCTTCATCGCCAGTAGCATTACGTACATCCTCAGCTGTGTCCTTGCCTGCATCATCTAGTGCCTCTTCCCTTCACCCTGATCCCTTGCTCATTCCTTTCGTAACGGACCCCGTAGCTCCTCCTCTCTTGTCCGTCCCTGCCCTGTACAGTCGGGCTCTTTGTGGCCACATGTGTCCCTTGCAGTCCTCCTCTTGCTATGTCCCTCCTGCCAGTCCGTCTGTGTCAGCTCGCCCGTCCGGCCCGGCCTTCGCCCCTTCCATAGATCCGCCTACTCCTGCCACTAGGATGGATGCGCTTGATCTGGTAGTAGCTGTCGTCCAACCCAACTTGGAAGTCGGCTATTCCATGATCGTGGAAGAGTTCTTCTGTACTATCGTCGTCGCTGGGTCTATTCCTATCATGTCGCACACCTCTGTCACCATTGCACTAACCTTTCATGGCAATGCGAGTCTTCCGTCCGATCCAGTCACCGTCCGTCTCGCCTGATCTAACCCAGATGCGACTCTCTGGGAGCACGCTACGCGTGAGGAGCCCGATGCGATCATAGAGCGTGGTTTTTGTGACTTGGTGGACCTCCCACCTGGTCCAAAAGCCATTGCTGCCCGTTAGGTGTTCCTGCGCAAGCGCAAACCCAACGGCATGGTTGAGCGCTACAAACCTCGCCTCACTGTCAAGGGTTTTTCTCAAGTGCCTAGTGTCGACTACGATGCCACTTTTTCCCCTGTGGGGAGGTACACCACTTCCACGGCACTACTTAACCAAGCGGCCCAGCATGACTAGGAACTCCACGTCAACAACACATTCTTGCACTCACCCCTTGATGAGGAGATCTATCTCACTCAACTTCCTGGCTTTCACGATGGTACTAGCCGCGTTTGGCGCCTTCGCAAGGCATTCTATGGGTTAAAGCACTCTCCGCATTGCTGGAACCTACAGACTTTTGCCACCCTTGAGCACGGTGGTTACCGTCGCAGTCCAGTTGACCTTGCTCTCTTCGTCAGTGACCAAGTGGCACCGTTCCTTGCTGTCCTGGTCTATGTGGACAATCTCCTCATCGCCTCGCCGGATCCATAGGCCATCCAGGGTGTGAAGGACCTCCTCCAATCTGCGCACAAGATGAAGGATCTTAAACCTGCCTGTGTCTTCTTAGGAATGAAGATTGAGTGCGACAATCAGCATCGCATGCTCATCAGGCATCAGGCTGGGTATGTCTGTACTCTGGGGGAGCGGTCGCCAACCGCCTGGCTGTTGTACCCCATGCATCTACGCCCATAACCTCTCCTGAGCAACAACGTCTGAAGACTGTTGACCGTGTACGGTTGGAGGAGCTGGTACACGTCACGACCTACCATTAGGTCTCTCATGTGTCTTGGCACTACCACACGTGCTGACGTTACGTTTGCAGTGAACTTCTTTTTCCAGTTCTCCCAATGCCCACGTCGCCTCCATCTCAAGGCGGCATTGCGTGGCGTCCACTATGTCGTGGCCACAACCCTTATCGGCTTGTGTTTTCGTGCACAAACCTCTGTTTTTGTTGATGGATACACAAACAGTGATTGAACCCAGGATCATGACATGCGCAACCAGTCCAGATACATCGTCCTCATCGGCGGTATCGCGGTTTCCTAGAAGAGCGAAAAGCAAGGTAATGTCGCATGTAGATTGATTGAGCCTGAGTATGTCGCTCTGGGTGCGGGTGTCAGTGAGAGCATTTGGTTGTGTCCTCTCATCCTGCACCTACGCAAGCCCATTCGCTGCATTACTCTTCGCTGCGTCAATGAAATCACTCGCCGCATCGATGACATGCATCACACTCGCACAAAGCACATCAACATCGAATGTCACTTTGTCTAGGAACGTATTGTGTGTGGTGATGTGTGCATGATTTAATTTGACACCCGCCAGCAGCGTGCTCAATTTCTTACCAATGTGCTCTATAATGGTAAGCTTAATGTGGCTGTGCATGCTGTTGGTCTCCAGTCTCTCCGTGCCGATCCCGGTTGACGTGTCTCCGTCTCATCCCGCTTTGTCACCGCAATTCTACCCCATGTTGTCCGCTCTCGCGCTGGTGTGGCACCTTGCTCCTACTTGTCGCTCGTTGTTGCCTATCTGTGCCCATCGTGAGCTTATGGCGTCTGGCGTCTACGGTTCATGAGGGAGTGTTGTTGTTTCTGTTTTGGTGACCTCTGGACTTGATGTCATTCACATGCAGGTGGGGTAGTGGTCGCCGACTATCTTGGTGGTCTCTCCCTCATCTTGCACATCCTTATGTGCACACAGAAAACTTCTCGGTGGCCAGTTCACAAGGCCAGGTTTTTTGACACCATCACTTCTGATGTTCGTTAGCTTAGTTATGTAGAGCATGTTTTTCTGCTTATGCTGCTTTTTTCCGTTTGTCATTCGACCACCTGAGTGCTTCGTAATGTTGCCGAGATTTGTCTAGTTCCTCTTTGGAAGCTCGTATATATTTTCCTAGACTTTTCCACAGGTTAGCCGTTGTGCAGTTTGCACCTACGCTGTCCTTACGGAGGGTGGAGAGGATATCCCTCTCTCTCACTAATTCTTCAATGCTCTTACGTTTCTAAGCGTTTCTTCGCCATCTCTCCACCTTTCCAAGTACCATCTTATACGTTTTCTATGCAACATATCCTTTAACACAGCACGTTGCTTATTGGGTATTTCCGTTCCCTCATAATCCTCTTACAAACCCTTTGACATGATATCACACCGTGACATGCTGACTTACCGTAGTGTCCCATACATTCGACTAAAATAATTGTTTTCCTTCGACCATTCAGGCACCTAAATAATTGGGGTCTCATGGACGAATCACTCCTAAAATTGCCAAAATCTACTTTCTCTACATACAGTTTCACCTTTCGCGAGGACTGCAGGCAGAACGTGAAATATCCACGTTCCGCGTGCAGTGCTGCGACAGTGCGGAAGCCACGTGGACGTGGCAGTCTGCAAAACGCGAATCGAGCTGCGAGAGACCGTGCGGAGCGAGCTGCAAGATGCAGCTTCGCTCTCGCTTTTCGCAGTTCGGAGATTCGAAAACCAAAGTTCTAGGGACAGACCAAGGACGTGAACAGACATTTCGACCAAAATCAGACAGGAATAAAACCCAGGTGCTTTGGACGAAACAGGTTGAAAATTAGAAGGCTGGAAATCATTGTCGAAAATAAGAGTCACTTAATTCAGTTCAAAAAATTGTCGAATGTAAGGGACAGTACGGTAGTCTCTTTCAAGCTGCTCAAAACTTGTGTCATTTGAAACTCGTCTCTAAAGCTCAGTGGATGGGTCCAAATGTATGAAAAGAATGTTAGTGATTTCTGAGTTTTCTCGCTCTTCTTATGTGGGAATTTTGCTGCAGCGAACTGTTTACATGCAAGGTTGCCATAGTGGCTAAAGCAACGGTGGAAGCGGTGGGATCTCGAGCCTTACAAACAGCCGGATGCACCACTGTGGTCGTAACAAATGAGGCTTGAGGTGAAGGAGAACACACTGATTTTGAGGAAGTTACAAGAATTTTTCCTTTGTCATTCTCTCCTGCTGATAGATAATCAGCAGGAGAGAATTCTCTATCTCTTCCCCTACTCCCTCTCCTCTTGTCTTCTCTGAACCCAGAAAGTCCGCCGAATGGTACATTGGCTGCAACAAAGGCAAGACTTCTTGCTCTTCAACACAAGGGACGGTGTCTGGAGAAAGTGTTTACAAGAAAGTGTGTGTAAGAATGGCCATGTGGCCTTTAGCAGCATCTACAGGAGGCTCCCATTGGGCTCAGGCATTGGCGCAAACCTACATAACACGAGTCTACGTGAGCTCACACTACCCCAAGGGGCCGACACCGTCCACATCTCCTAATGCCCTCCTAACCTCATCCATCTCCTCCTCACTCAAGGCCAGCCCTCCTCCGCCTCCCCACACCAGACCAGCGAGGCCTCCTACCTGGTCCTCAACCCACCCTTCCTCGTCACCATCCTCCGTTGCTCCAACCCGGTCTTCCGTCACCCTATCCTCCACCTCACCAACTTCCTCTCCCATCCCCAGCGCGTCGGCCAATCGGACGGCATTCGCTCCGACGATCGTAAGGTAGATTTGCTCGCGCACGCGTGGCATGGTGTCGGGTGCAAGCGTGCGCTCGGGCATCTGTGCTGACTGAATGAGCGGCTGGATGGTCTTCAGCAGAAGCAGCTGAAGGTCCTTGTCGGAGACGAGCAGCCCGTCAGAGCCCGCCATGTGGCGCAGCGCGTGGAGCGCCACGTCCTCGTCCTTTGCTCCCACCGCAACGCGGAATAGACTGCAGAAAGGGAACAAGATTGAGGCCATGAAGATGACGGCTCACCAGACACAAGGGAGCAGCATCTGTGGTAGGCATGACGATACGTCTCCTACGAAGCTTTGAACATCACCCGAGAAAACATCTTCCTGGCTTATCGGAACCAAGCGAAAATCAACGGTGATAGGCATGACGACACGTCTTCTGGAAGCTTTGCACAACACCCAAGAAAAATCTTCCTGGCTTATCAGAACCAGATGAGGATCGCCGGTGGTAGACATGACGACACCACTTCCGGAAGCTTTGCACAACACTCAAGAAAACAATATCTTGGCTGACCAAAACCAAGTGAGGATCGTTGGTGGTAGACAAGACGTTACGCCACGAGCTTCGCAAGAAAACTCATTCCTGGCTTACCGAAACCAAGTGAGGATCGTCGGCGGCAGGCCCTCCTTCTCAAGCTCCTCCATGATGAGTGAAGCACGGTGGAGGTCGGCGTCTTCCGCACACTTGTCGAGCAGCGCCTCGAGGCCGGTCCTTGACGGTGCCACCCCCATCTGCGGCACGCACAACAGTCAGCCAGCAGAAAAACAAAATCAAGAAAAAAAACAAAACTTTCGAACTGGTTCCAACACTTCTCAGAAGACGTCAAGTCCTCCATGGAAAAATCTCTCATGGACTCTGCTGATTGAGGGGTTAACATCTCACAATACATTTTCCCACATTTTTGAGAAATTTCTACAGCCTGGTTGCTGTGGGTCCTTTGATTTGTGCTTAGACATTCTGCAAAACGTCCCAGTAAGAAAGATTCTGCTTGTTGTGGGTCCGCACTCTTCCGCACATTTGTCGAGCATTGCTTCAACTCCTGGTCCTGGACAGTGCAGAACCACTCCACCAGCAACAGATCACTCTCAAACTGTAAATTGCTCGACACTACAACGTCCTTGACAGCGCCGCACCCATCTGCCACACACAAACTGTGAACCCAACCGACCCATGCGCAACGACAAAGAGACTTCATCGACAATCCTCCCAATGAATCTGCGGAAAGCGAAAACGGAGAGGGCTCGCAGCAAAGGAACAAAGTGTAGGGCGAGGGGCACGGAGACACAGGAAGCTGTCTATTTCGCAACAGTGGCCTTTCTGCGATGCTTCTTCTCTCATTGTTTCCACTGTCTCTAAGAGACTCCCTAGAAGCTGATTTCTTAAGAAAGCTTGCAAACCGTCGTAGATTTTAGAATTAGAAAACGGTTTGCAAACCGTCTGAATACGCCCATGAANATGATCTGTGGAACAATGAGCAAGAAAAAACATATATATCACAGGGAACATTGAGACAGAATCGAGAGAAAGAATTGGGGGGGTAGGAGGGGGGGGAGGGGTGGAGAGGGGTGGATGAGGGGGGAGCGACTGGGGCGGGAGGGGGGATACATGGGCAGGAAGGTGGGGGAGAAGAAACCATGCTGGACTGGACCTCTGCATGAGAACGTATGATGCCACTGCCAACAAGGCAGACTTGTTGGCCGACAAGTCTGCCAGCAAGGCATACTTGTTGGCCAACAAGGCAGGCTTGTTGGCCAACAAGTCTGCCGACAAGCGTGAGGCGAAAGATTGGTGTTGAGACCGATGTTCTCAGCCAAAATGTACGATGTAAATCTTTGGCAGAAAAATTCTACTGCTGGATTTTGCTTGAGAACAAAATGTGAATTGCCTGGGCACAGCTATTTCTGCGGAGTTTATGGAGGTACCAGTGCCCCCTTCCCCCCCACCCCCAACCCCCCGCGTACACGACAACATCAATGTCAATGACAATGACAATGACAATGATGGCGACAACAGCGGCAGCAACGGCGCAAGAGGCAGCGGTGGACTAGACAGCGAGATGGGTATTTCCTATACGTTTCAAAACACGTCCAAGAAACATCCATCACGCAGCGGCAGCAGCAGTGCCCTAGACAGCGACAATGACAATGAGGGCAGACATAACGACAGCAACGGAAGTGACACCGATGAGGACAACAACAGAAGCGGCAGCGTCAGCAACAGCAGCAGCAGCAGCAGCAGCAGCAGCAACAGTGGCGGCGGCAGGGCCGGCACCAGGAGCAACAGCAGCATCTGTGGCGGTTGGCAGCGGCCACAGCAGCAGCAGCAGGAGCATCAGCAACGGTAGCAGCAGAAGCAGCAGCAGAGGGTGTACTGTAGCAGCAACGGCATCAGCATCAGCAGCAGCAACAGCAGTAGCAGCAGCGGTAGAAGCAGCAGAAGCAGCAGCAGCAGCAGAAACAGCAGCAGGGGTGGCAGCTGCTGCTGCTGCTGCTGCTACCCCTCACCTCACCCTCTGCTGCTGCTGCTTCTGCTGCTTCTGCTGCTTCTACCCTCAGCTCGGTCCCATTCTCAACCGATCAGCAAGGACCGAACAACAGAACACCTCACCTCACCTCACCTCACCTCACCTCACCTCACCTCCCCTTTCCTCCCCTCCCCTCCCCTCCCCTCCCCTCCCCT
>SZWC01020882.1:10642-34934 GCA_023375785.1 Penium margaritaceum
ACGACAACCTCCAAGATTTTGGTCATCTGATTGACGGCCATTACAGGCATCACTGGCCTACACCTGCTTACGTACCAGGATGTTGCGGCTAAAGGGGCGGGGGGGGGGGTGTTACCTACCAGACGTACACCAGTCTCAAAACGCAGCAAGTAGTCCACTGCTAGTCGAACTCAGGATTCTTATGGCGCACAGTTGAAGGCATTTTTACGACCTACCCCAACTCTGGTGTTCCATTCCCAAAGGTTCCAACACATTTGACCACCATCCAGAGTTATCGAGAGAAATGTTGCGCATTGTACCAATATCTTGATACTGTTTTGTTGACTTTCTCAAAGTGTCAGACTTGTGTAAAATCAGGCCTCGATATTCTTGAAATCTCCCAAATTCTCACCGGAGTTTCTCAAAGTGACCACTCATGACGTAGCGCCACAAGCGTTGTCCGAATCTAGCGCTTAAGACCCAACATATGCCTCATCTTTTTTCTTGCTATCGTATGCATACTTTGACATACTGGACACTTGTCATCGAAGTTCTGTAACTGATTGAATTATCCGGATTCTTGGAATTGTCTTCTACTCCGCACCTCATCCCTTTGAACCATCAATGTTTCGCTCGGTGTGACAACAATGTAACCTAAACATTTGGACTCTCATGAAAGAGTACATTGTTTTGGCTAAAGTAAACTTGATGTATAAACTAGGGGTACTTCACTTGGGACAGATTTGCGTAAACTGCCTTGTTTGACCCCCCTCTTGACCCGGTGTCATGCCCGCCTTGTTTCATTGCTCCTTGATGTTGTAGAAGGTCCTCTTCAATCAAAAAGGTCGATAGTCGAAGCGCATGGTCCTCGAATACCCAAAAAATAGAATTGCGAATGTGATAAGACAAATCACTAGCCATCTAGTTTGACAGCCCACAAATGAGAAGCCAGGCTTGTATGAGGGTGGGCAGCAAAGAATTTATCCAAGAAAAAGAAAAGTTCTGACTAGAAAGAGAACTGACGGGAACCCAACAAATAGAATCATGGATAATCATATCTTCTACCCGTTCCAGGGCCCGTTGTTTAACGCCTTTTCCTTGTTGTTCGAATTTGTGTTTTTTAAGATGCCGCACTATTCCGAAGTCTTCAGGAAGGATTTCCATATCTATTTGGCCACGTATGGTTGCCCAACGATTTGCCGTGCACTTCTTTTGGCCCTTAGTTGGGCTAACATGAGGATGGATTACAAGGGTAGCACTCTATGATGTAGATGTGGCTCTGAACATGGCATAAACTAGACATCAAGCCGGTCCTCAAAAATTTTCGGGAATACGCCTTTGAAACAGGTCCCTTTCCTTGTCCCGATGTTTTCTCGTAATTCCGCGTTGGTGCAAGGCGCGAACAGTGCAACTCAAAAATGTTTGTACAACAGCTGATAAATCTGTACAAGCCCGACCATGTGTTATGCCGAACGGAGCGTAGATGGTGAATAGGTATCTGTTGCGAAGCGAAACACGGTTTAATTCATTTTTTTATACTTGAGCAATTTCTAATTAGCTGCAAGTGCACTTCAATGACAAGTGTCGAGATGAACAAACATGTATATGCAAGTGTCGAGGTACAAATGAGGCATGGTCGGGATTGTTGGGTCGATCGTTTGGTGAAGCGTGTCGAGTTGCGTCGTGAGTGGTCAGATCAAGAAGCTCCATAGAGGAATCGGAGAACTTTGAAGATCGATGGCAAAGATGCGAGATGAATCTTTATGAATCACAATGAATCTCAATGGGTCAAGAAGTTGACCGAAAGGTTGCAACACTTCTGTTGATATTCCTCAAAAGTGGTCAAAGTTTTCAGAATGTGCAAGAAGGATCGCATGAGGGTGAGGGCAGTTGGCCAAATTGCCCTTGACCGTCGAAGTAAAAGTCGAGGTCCTGACGTGTGGTGAGCTATTTGTGTGATGAAAAGAATGCCTACATGGAAAGATTAGGGACTCATGTACGTCTGGTATGTAACATTTTCCCGCCTTTAATCCGCGGCATCCCGGGGCATGTACAAATGTAGCCTGGTGACGTTGGTAATACCCGTCGCTAGAATGATCAACGTCGCAAAGATTGTGGTAGGGCTCCCAACTGTTGTACGCAGCATTGTAACCATGCCACTTAACAAGATATTCTACCTTTTTCCACATTGTCAATGGTTGAGGATGTCCTTGCCAATTCCTCCCTGATGCGTGCCTATCGTCCAGTTTCATCTGTCGTTCTGGTTGCAGACGCTGAGACCGTCGGTAGGACTGGCTGGTTAACCACCATTGGTAGGGGTGGCCCGATTAGTCATTGGACCCGTGGAGACTGACCCACTTGCCACATAGCCTGCCACGCAAGCATTTGTTGCCGCTTAATTGTTTGCGTGCATGGCCACGTTCTGCTCCTCCATCTTCGAAGTCATTGCCAAAGATCCAAAACTGGTCATTGAGTGCACTCGCTTGCTTCACGTCGTAGCCGCAATTTTTACAAAGTCTTAACATGCGAGATGCGCTGTATTTGCAAGGTAGTCCTCCGGATGAGTCAAGTAGTCAAATGCCTCTCAAGCACCGCTGCGCTCTAAGACCAAATGTTATGCTGAGCAGAGCATAGATGGTGAACAAGTATGAGATATGAGGCAGAACACGATATGAGTCTTTGGGACACGTGAGCAATTTGTAAGTAGTGATAAGTGTACTTCGATGGCAAGTGTCGAAATGACCGAACTGTTGTGATGTGAGTTTTCCCCGTCTGTTTGTAGAGCTTACTATGACCACTCGACTGTGTCCATGCTCGTGCAGATCCTTGATGCCAGCCCAGCTAGCACCGGAGCACCGACGGGTGGTGGCTCCATCCACCAGCAGCTGCTAGAAGGCTGCCACAACGTCCCGGGTGCTTGCTGGGGTGCTCTGCAATTTTTCTACAAACGCTCAAGTTTTCTTGTTGGAATAGCTCTCGAGCCCGATTTGCATGTTTTGCATTGTCTGTCCACCGATCGATGCCGAATTAGTGTGTGTGACCAGTCGTAGCGTCCGGCTTGAGATTCTGCATCTCTAGGTTAACATGGTGATGTGTTTGGATGCCTTTGCGTGGAGTTATGCCCAAAACAATGGTTTTGAGCCGGTTTTAGGACTAACTGACACTGCCGCATACGTCATCCGCCGTAGGTCGCGGTAGGTATTTATGTTGTGTGCTCCTTAGTTGACATTTGTCTTTACATTACTAACCTATCGGAGCTTATGAGACTTTGCGCGTCTCCCTAGCCTGATCCTTGCTGTTTCTTGTACCTGCTTGCTTGCTAGTGCACCAGCTGATTGGATAGTGTCGCCATGTCAGAAGCAGCAATGTAAGGAAGCTTCCTAGCAATTTCTCATGGTATCAAAGCTACGAGACTCATCTCGCTGAGCTGCACCGCAGAGACGTAGCATCGGCAGCGACAGTGAGAGTCACCGCCGCCGCCACATCCCAGGACCTGTCGCAGCCGACGTTAGCAGCAGTAACGTCACCACACAATTGCCACCACCATGTTAAGAGGAGCCGCGGCAGTGAGAAGCTCCAGTAGCCATGCCGATCACCAGCAGCAACGCCGGGTGGCAGCACCAGCCGTGTCAGGCTGCCAGCCTATACACAAAATAAAGGGAATAGCAACTCGCATGTAGTAGCTTGCAACGGCGGCTGCGAGCAATGGCAGCGCGCAGCGGCGGTACCAGCTTGCAACAGAGGCAGCATCAGCAATCATGAGCAGCAATAGCAGCGCAGCAACAGCAGCGGAAGCAGTAGCATTACAGCAGCAGCATTGCAGCTGTTGCAGCAACAAGAGCTATAGGAGCAGTAGTAGCATTGCAGCAGCAGCAGCGGCTACAGCAATGCAACAACAGTTGCAGCAGACGCAGCAACAGCAGACCAGCCACAGCAAGGGCAGGCTTGCACTACACTCCTGCTACATACCAATGCTGCTGCACAGCACCGTTGAACAGCTGCGCCAAAACTGCACAGCACTGCGTAGGACTACGCAGTACTACGCAGCACTACGTAGGCTTGCGTAGCCCCTGTGCAGCCACGAACAAGGGATGACAAGGTCACCCCAAATGCTCATGCAGAGTTTGGGTGATCTCTAAAAAAACGATGGCGTAAGGCACGCCAACAAGAAAACACTAGCTTTTTTTTGCTAGCGTAAAAAACACTGACGTCATCATCGGTTCTGCTGAAGTCACCAATTTCGCAGTCAAAATGGCATTTTTCTAAAAGTTTCAACTCCTTGAGAAACGTTTTGGGTTTCTTGTTCATTGCATTTTTTATGTTCGGCCCCATACTAAACATTGCAATGGCGCCGGTCCATGACAAGGGCAAAGGGCTAGCTGATCCCTCCTCTTCCTCCTCTTCGGGCGTTATGAGTCCGGGGTCGTAGTCACTCGCGATCGACGGGCTTTGTCGGTCGTAGGACGAGATGCGCCGGCAATAGCAGTGGGAGTCCGACGTGTTGCAGGAGATCACAGAGTTACTGCGGAGTCGTTTGGGTACCTCACACCAGCCACCTGGAGGGTCTACTGGAGCTACACCATCTGTTCAGTAGTCTATATCCTACACAACGACGCGGCCTCAGCACCACTCATCACAGGTTGACACGTGGGATGAGGAGGTGATAGAGGATGACCCACGCAAGCACAAAACTTGTGTGCTTGTATTGGAGGAGGCGGAAACACACCCATGTTGGGGTCCGGGTAGAGCTTGAGTCTGATGGTGTGGAGCAACGGATGAACTTGCATGGTGTCGGAAAGTTTGAGTCACGCAACAACAGGGATTTACATGCGCTCAATCTCAAATGGTCCAAACCATGGTGGTTTGAATTTTGAACAGTCGGCTCCACGAAGTTTGATGTTTGCCGAGTTGAGGAGAACCTTGTTGCTAGCAGTGAACACGTCATTGTTGTGATGTCATTCTGTTTCTCACTTCATTCGCGCTTTTGTCTTCACGAGCGTCTTTTGTATGTCATCCCAGATGCGAGAGAAATTGTGGTGTTGGATGTCGACCACGAGAATGCTGCTCAGGCTGTGAAGTCTCGCTGGTGTGGCGGAATGTTTGCCATGTACCACTTCGAACGGATTTTTGCCCGTTGTGGTGGATATTGCCGAGGTTTATGGCATTTTGGTGGTCGGGAAATTGGTTGTCCAATCCGTCCCGTTTGGCTCGCATAATGTTCAGACAAGTTGTTTGAGCGTCTCATTGGTCTGCTTGGTTTGGCCATCGGTTTGAGGGTGGAACGCTGTTGAATGCTGGACTGGGATGTTGTAGTGAGTCATCAGTCCGTGCCAGAGAAGGCTGGTAAATTGACCATCTCTGTCACTTGTGATGGTTCTCGACACGCCGTGTAGTCGTACGATGTTGTTTAGAACTAGCTGTGTTGTGCCTTCGGTGGTGACGATGGTCGTCCTTGGAATATTGTCGGAAAATTTGAAAACATTGTCAAAAACTACGAGGATTTCGTCATATCCCTTTGGTGTGACCCGTAGTCCAGTGACGAAGTCCATGGAGATGTCAGTCCACGATGACATTGGAATGGGGAGTGGCTGCAGGAGTCTGGTTGGCCGCGTGCGATGGAATCTTTGTTGCTGATACATGCCACATGATTTCCAGAAGCTGGCCACATCAGTTTGCATCTTGTCCCACCAGTAGTGCTTTGCCAGCTTCATTAGCATCTTGTCTCCTCCTAAATGTCCACCTGCGCCATTGCCATGGCACTCTTTGAGCAGCATGCAACAGAGTTCGTCATTCGGAGGTATGAACACTTGGCGAGTGAATTGTCGTTGCCAAAAGGGTGCGTTGTGCCAGAAATTGGACTTGTCGTATCCGCCGTACTGGTCGTAGCCACATGTGAATAACTTCTTGAGATATGGATCTCGCTTAAGTTTAAGTGTCACTGCTTCAGCCATTAGGTCTGGTCAGCGGCTAAACACATCTGTTGGGTTGGCTTTGCCCAGCCGATACTCGATATCATAGTCAAACCCGGACTCAAGAAACTCCATCCATTGGGTTTTATGTCGACGGAGTTTTGGTTGCGTCTTCAAATTTTTCAGTGCCTAATGGTCGGTGCGTACGATGCATCAACAGCATTCAAGATAGCACCATCACATCTTGAATGCGTGTATGAATTCCATCATCTCCTTTTTGTGTACAACGTAGTTCAGTTCCGGTCAGTGTAATGATTGCAAAATATACGCAACCGGTTGATCTCCACTGTGTGATTCTACAATAGAACCGCGTCAATGACTCGGTCGGTGGCGTCCGTAGCTATGATGTAGTTGATCATTGGATCGGCTAGTCGTAGGGCTGGCTCCGAGGTCACAGCGTTTCGCAAAGCAGTGAACGCTTTTTGTTTACTGTCTCCCCACCGCCACCTTTTTCCTTAGTGAGATTGGAGAGAGATGCTGACATTTGGGCGTAATCCGGTACAAAATGACGGTAGTACTTGTAGAAGCCGAGGACTACTTGAACATCTCAAACGTTGGTCGGCGTCGGTCAATCAGCGACGGCTACCACTTTTTTTAAGTCCACGGTGATTCATCCACCATTGATGACGTGACCCAAAAACTCAATCGAATGGCAATCAAAGTCTTGCTTCAAGAGTTATCCAAAGAGTTTATCTCTTTGTAAAACTTTGAGAACTTTTAGGAGATGTCCATCATGCTCCTCCGGGGTGCACTATACACCAGAATGTTGTCGAGATACACCATGACGAAATTGTCAAGGTAGGGGCCAAAAATGTTGTTCTTTGTTGCCATGATCATCGTTGGGGCATTCGTGAGTCCAAACGGCATGACCATGAACTTTAAATGCCCATAGCATGTTTGGAACGTTGTTTTCTTGATGTCGATGTTTGCCTTGTGGATCTGGTGATAACCGCTGCATAGGTCAATTTTAGTGATTTCTTGCGCTCCTCGGAGTTGGTGAAAACGCTTGTTTGCATGTAAAAAAGGTTGGCAATTCTTGATGGTAGCGTCGTTCAATGTCCGACAGTCCATGCACATCCGCATCTTGCCAGTTTTCCTTTTCAAGAATAGCACTTGTGCAGCGTATGGTTGCGTGGATGGGTGGATGAACCCTTGACCAAGCATCTCGTCAAGCTGCTTTTTCAGTCCGGTCAGTTCATGGTCGCTCATCCGATAGGCCCCTCGATTGGTGGGTGGACGAAACGACTTTAGCTCAATGCAATGATCAATATCTCGCTGAGGTGGTATGGATTTTGGGATTTTTTCGGGGAAGACGTCTGCAAACTCTCAAATGAGACGTGCGAACCCCGCGGAAACCATGGCGAACTTTGTTGGTGCTGATGAGGCTGATGAGATTGATGAGGCTGATGAGGCCGATGAGTCACCTGCTACCACTTCTGCTACCTCCATTGGCTCAAGATGTACAAGCCACGCACAAGCCCCTCGTCACATACAGTGCTTGGCCATGTTGACGGATATCGGCTGTACAAGTTGTTGCTTTTTGGTTCCTGCGATTTCCTCTAGTGCTTTCACTTTTGCTACTTCCGCTGTCATCTTCCACCCCACGCATGGAATTTGTTGCTTGGCGACATTGAGTTCCACATAATCATTACCACTATGCTAGCAGATCTGTGGATTGTGCTAGAATAAGAAATCACATCTGAGAATCATCTTGTGATCACTCACTGGGCATGACCTCTGGACCGTTGCATCTTGCAAATCTCCCGCAATCGTAGTGGTTCTCGAAGTCTTTGTATTTGCAATCGTCCTTCGACGGTTTTCCTTCAAACACCCCTGGTTTGGTCTACAAACTTAGCTTTTAAACCATTTTTTTGCTTACAAGACTATGAGAGGCCCCTCCATCCAATAGTGCCGGGGTTGCACATTCAGCAGTGTTGCCGGTTGGTCGTCCTCGTACCCCTCGTAAAACTTAGTGATCTCAGAAACTATCTGCGATGCCATGAGCCATTCAAGTGGGCGAGCGTTCGGCGGAGATCGCTCCTCTCAGACAAGAGCTGTGCCTTTCACTCCTCCCCTTTGCCATTTCCCGACTCATTTTTCTTTGACATCCCTCCCTTTTTGGCCTGCTACTTGCTTCAGCAGTTCTGAGCAATATGCCCAAATGTTTTACAGTTTTAGCATGTGCGTGTGTCTCTTTAGTTGATGGCGTCCACTTCCATTGAAGTCAAGGAGTCCCCCTACCCCTTTTCAATTTCCACAATAATTATGGTTGAGAAGTCGCTAGCCGTAGTGAAAACAGAGTTCATCGGGGGCAACAACTATACCAGTAGAAACCTTACAGAATCTCTGTGTGTACTCTATCACACTGGACTACTAATGTAGATGCTAAAGTTTGTACCGAGCGTCAGACTTCTCGTTCAGCAGTCTAAAACATGCGAGCATTGCATGCGAGAATTCACCCCATTCCGTTGGTGGCGTCAGCACGTCTTGCCATTACGGGTTGATCTGCTCCAAGGATAGAACGCCTGCGGTTGATAACATGAGAGGGGTGCCTTTGGCCGTTGATGAGGCCCTGCCGGTCTCTTGCTGCAGTTGCATGGCCTCTAGGTCGGGCCACCAACTTAATGACATACCATGCAGATGCGAGGATGCGAGGTGAGTTTCCTTCCGATATCATAAGGAAACTCACCTACCGCTGACTGTTAGTTGTCATTTCTCTCTCAATTACTAAGCTATTGGAGCTTATGAGACTTTGCGCGTCTCCTAGCCTGATCCTTGTTGTTTCTTGCACTTGCTTCCTTGCTAGTGCGCTAGCTGACCGGACAATGTCGCCACGTCAGCAGCAGCAAGGTTTGGAAGCTTCTTAGCAATTTCCCACGAACACCATATCTGTAAGAGATGAGTTGCAAATGAGGTGTGGTCGGGGTCTTTGAGTTGATGATTGAGCGACTCATGTGAAGTCATATTGTGAGTAGCAGAAGAAGCACCAATGAAACGAGGGGCTTCAAGGATCAATGGTAAACATGCAAGATGAATCTACATAGATATCGAGGAATCGCGCTACATCGAGAAGATTACCAAAAGGACGTAAAACTTCTCTCAATGTTTCTCGACAGTGGTTGAAGTTGTCAGAATATGCGAAAAGGATCGCTGTACGTGTTGTGATTTGTGGCGTTCCTGTCGACCTGTACAGTTTACTGTCACCACTCGGCCATGTCCATGCTTGTGCAGATCCTTGATGCGGACCCAGGTGGCACCGGGGCGTCGTCTGGTGGTGGACTACCTGCTCAGAGCTGATCAATGGTTGCCCCAGAGTCCTGGATGTTGCCAGGGACTTTCTGCAGTTTTTCTTTAGCTTGTAGGATTGTATCGTTGGACAGGCCGTGGGCTCGATTTGCATGTCTTTGCATTGTGTGTCCACCGTTTGTTGCCGGATGCATGCATGTGACCAGTCGTAGCATCTGGCTTGAGATTCTGCACGTGTAGGTTGAGACGGCGTAGCGTTATGAATTGTCTACGCTGAGTTACGGCCAAAACAGTAGTTTTGGGCCGGATTTAGGACAGACCTTGCACTTCCGCGTGCGACACCCGCCGTGCGCCGCGGCAGGTACTTATGCCATGGACCTGTCATTTGTCATTTCTCTCTGCAAATGCTGTTGAAGCATTCTGACACTTTGCCTTGTGTCCTCTAGCCAGACCCTTGCCGTTGTGTGCGCGACTTGTGACTGTTGTCACCGTCAGACCAGGCACCGACGCCTAGTCAGCGGCAACATCACTAGGAAGCTTCCACGCATTTTCTCATGGTATCAGAGCAACGAGACCCCTCTCCCTGAGCTGCGCCACAGAGATGTAGCACCGGCAGCAATAGTGAGAGCCACCGCCAACGCTGTATCCTGAGACTCGTTGTAGCCGTTTTCAACAACGACATCATCACTCAGTCCCCACCACCACATCGGGTAAGCTACGGCATTTACCAGCTCCAACAGCAGCAGTAGCAACAGCACCATCGGGTGGCAGCAGCAGCGGTGTCTGGCTACCAGCCTGTACACACAAAAAAAAAGGAGTAGCACCTCGCACTAGCAGCTTGCGGCAGCGGCTGCGAGCACTGACAGTGCGCAGCAGCGGCAGTAGCTCACAGCAGCGGCGGCATCAGCAGTCATGAGTAGCAACAGTAGCGCAACAGCAGTAGCGGAAGCAACAGTATTGTAGCAGCGGCATTGTAGCTACTATAGCAACTATAGCGCAGCAGCAGCAAAGCAGCAGCAGCAGTGCAGCAGCACCATTGCACAGCGCAGCAGCAGCAGCATTGCAGCTGCTACATAGTTTTTACTACACATAAACTACACAGCCCCTCCGCAACCGCGAGCAGGGGGTGACAAGGACACCCCAACTGGTCACGTGAGTTTGCGTGACCTTCTAAAAAAATCGTTGGCGTAAAAAACGCTAGCAAAAAGAAAAGAAACGCTAGCTGTTTTTTGCTAGCGTAAGAAACGCTGACATCATCATCAGCTGTGCTGACTTCAGCAATTTTGGGGTCAAAACGTCAATTGTTCTGAATGTTTGAACTCCTCAAGAAACGCTGTCTGTTTCTCATTCAGAGCATTTTTACGTTCGGCCCCATACAGAGTGCTGACATGGCTCCGACCGGTGACAAGGGCAACGGACCACCAAATCCTTCTTCCTCCTCCTCCGGGGTGATGGGCCCACGCTCGCAGGTCATTGCGGACCTGCAGAGTCAGTAGGATGAGAAACGTTTCCTACAGCAGCAGCAAAACGATGACATCCGCACGCTCACCGATCTTCTTCGGAGTCAGTCCACGGCCCCACAGCACACCTCCGGGGGAGTCGGCGGTGTCACATCTTCTGCACAGCAGTCAGCATCTACACCAAGGAGAGCGGCAAGACAGGACCCGCCACTTCTTGATCCTTTGGAGGAGGACCCTGATATGTCAGGCATGGACTATGACACTCCCGAGAGGGAGATTCGCGTAGTTCAGGAGCATCTTTGCCAGTTGCAGTCGCGTTCTGGTTCCCAGTTCCCGAAGATCCGATCTTCGCGTGAGACCAATCTCGGTGACTTTCCTCGTCCCGATGTCTTCCCCATCCCTCGTCTTTTGTATCTTGTGGTTGCTCTCCCTACAAAGCGGCAACCGAAGGACTTCGATACACCACCCCCACGATGTGTCAACAAGGACGGCTTTGACTGCTGCGAGACCCTCTTCAAGGTCTGGGCCACTTCAGAGGGGATTTGGTCCTACTACCACAGTCAGTACCAGGTTACGGACCGTGCTCAGGTGCTGACAGCGGCTCGGGTGATGCGCACACTCCTTTACGCCATGCCTCGCAAGACTGTCGTGGACCTTCCTTGGAGAGGTCGGCACAGGCGCGGGTGCTGACCCACATCGGGGTTGGGAGCTGGCATTGTCCCTGATTGCTACAGAGACGCACGCCACTTATGCGGCTCACATCCGCGCCTTCCACTCCCTTTGTCAGGGACCTGCCGATCCCGCACCCGCTTACTGGCAGCGCGCCATGCGCATCAACACACGCCTTGGGACCGCAGGAAGGACACAGCTGTGGCTGCTTCACACGCTCATGATGGAAGCTTGTCTTGAGCATGCCATCATCTTCACGAGGTATAGCGATGCTGCGCTCAAGCCCTTCTCCACCTCCCTTTAGCTTCTTCCTTGGGCGCATCAGCTTTTCCTCCAAGAGACATCCGCTCGTGAGGCAGCCGTCGCCCACCACGAGAGTTCACTTGCTGCACCGGTCATCGCGTCACCACCGACGCCTCTCTTACAGTTCACTTCTCCATCCTCTGGCATGCCCTCCTCTTCCCCTTCCACCCTAGCTACCCCGACTCAGACGCAGGGTGTGGCAGTAGCAGCACAGGTGAAGAAGAGCAAAAAGAAGTGTGGCTCGGGCCAGCAGCAGTCACCGCAAGAGTAGTCGTCAGGCGGTAGCAGTGGACACACTGTTCACTGCTACAACTGTGGAGGCGCTCACCGTTACACCGAGTGCCAGCTGCCACTCGATCGGGCAGGTATCACTCACAGTCTTCAGGCTTTACACGCATAGCGGTCTGCGTCAAGCAGCACAACCTCTGGTCCCGCGACGACCACGACCGCAGCATTTCCCGCTTCCCCACCGGCGAGTAGCGGAGACCCGGACCCCCGTAATCTCACCATCGCCGAGTTCCGTCAGCTCCTGGCGCTTCGTTCTCAGGGAGGTGCGAGTGTGTCGTCACAACCACGTGGTTCACAAACTGTTTGTTTGTCTGTTCTCGTCTCTCGTGATGACTCGTGTAGGGGAGCACAGCTGGCATATGATGATGATGGGCCTGACAGTACAGATTGGGTTTCTGTGTCTCACATGTGTGCCCTTTGTCGTTCTCCCTCCTCTGTTGATGAGCGCCCGTCTGCAGTCGCGTGTTCCACTGCCCGTTGCACCGTGACGTCCTCCCGTCGTGATTCGGGTGGCACTTGGATCATCGATTCCGGTGCCACTCACCACAAGACATGCCATCGTAGTGACATTGTTTTCCTCGGCACTGTGGTGTCTGTTCGCTATGTTCGTACAGGCTCTGGTCAGTCCTTGCCAGTTCACGGTATTGGGATTGTGTACTTCGATGGTCCGTCTGGCCGTTTGTATCTCTCCGACGTGCTTTTTGTGCCTGACCTTGAGCTCAGCTTGCTCTCTGTACGTGCTTGCACTTTGATGGGACTCTCAGTGGAGCACACTGCTGACTCCGTGACAGTGACTTCTCTTGATGCTTGCACTGTTGTTCTTCGTGCCTCTGTTGTGGATGATCTGTACTGTGTTCCTTGGATCTTTTCTTCTCCTTGCTCCCCTTCCCCTCTTGCTCGTGTGTTTGTCACTGGTGTCCTGTCTGCTGAGCACCAGCGCCTGCTGCATCGCCATCTGTGTCATGTGGGCTCCGAAACTGTGTCAAACCTCATTAGGACACAGCCCGGCCTCCGTCTTGACGTGGCCTCTTTTGAGAAGCCGCCCAAGAGCGATTGCTTGTCCTGCGCTCAGGATAAGATGCATCGCTGCACCTACCCTGACTCCTGTTCTTAAGCCCTTTGTCCACTCGAGCTGGTCCATTCAGACCTTCTCGGTCCTCTCCCTGTCGAGTCCTTATCTGATCCGGGCCGATATGTCAAGACCCTGACCAATGACTTCACCCGGATGCGGTGGGTCTACAGCCTGTGCCAGAAGAGTGATGTCGCTCTCGCGGTTCGTCTCTGGCTAGTGATGGTTGAGTGTCAGTCTCGCCACTTGCTGCACACCTTCCACTTGGATCGCAGCGGCGAAGTTCTTGGAAAAATGGACAGTTTCTTTTCCGAGCGTGAGATTTGTCACCAGGTCTCTGCTCCTGCCACTCCTCAACAGAACGGTGTCTCTGAGCGCTGGAACTGCACCATGGAGGATACGGTTTGTGCCATGCGGTCTGAGTGCGGTCTCCCGGAATTCTTTGCCTTCGGAGGATTCACCTACATAATGTGGGTCTAGAACCGCCTCCCGCATGGTCCTCTTCCGGACCATGTTACACCGTACGAGCTCTGGTTTGGCCACCGGGATGATCTGCATCTTGCTCGTGTCTAGGGCTTAGTGGCTTCTGTGAGTAACACGGACGATCAGCAGGGGTCCAAGGTCTCTCCGCGGGTCGCTTGCATGCTTTCGTTGGTATCTCCCTGTGGTCAAAGGCCTGGCGGTTTTGGGACCCCGCCCGTCGTCGCGTTGTTGAGTCCCGCGATGCACTCTTCTTTGAGTCTCTCACCTACCGCGATCTGACCTCGATTTCGTTGATGTCTATCACACACGTTCCTACGTGTGAGGTTTCTTGACGGATGGGGGAGTCAAAGCCTACGAGCACCTCTCGTCCGGCTGATGTGTCCATTTGAGCCCCCTCCACTTCTCGGTCTCCGGCTCTTGATGACCCGGCGATCATCGCTATCGGCGCAAGCCTGTCTTCTCTCCTGCGCCCTTGCGCCCCACAGACACCCATGATGCTATCCCTCTGTCCACCGGTACTCCTATCTCTGTGGAAGGTCCTTCTTCCACTCCCCATCTTGCGTCTCCTATCATTTCACCAGCCTCTCCTCCCACTACACCACCCGCCCCTATGCCTCAGTCCTCACCGGATGTGGCCGTGCCTGTCTCTAAGCCTGCGGTCAGCCATTCAAGCCCAAGCTACTCACGTGAGCCCGGTGGTCGTCTTTGACCGTTGGGCTCCATAGCCTAGCGAGTGTCAGGTCCCGCACCTAGGTGCTCCACTCGCAGCGTTGCGAGTGGCAATCCCGGCACAAAGGCCCTTGGCCTGAGTGTTCGTACAAATCACACAGAGGTACATCCAGTGTGTCTTGTAGGGTACAATCTCATTAATCGCGAGTTTCGTACTGCTTGTGATATAGCAGCTGACCTTATGGTCGTCAGGCCCAGTTCTAAGGCGTGTGCACTCGCCACACAGACCTCTCCCTTGTTGGTGCCTGATCCCGGCACACTGAGGGACGTCCTCTCATCAGAGGATGCCGACGCCTGGCGTGCCGCCTGCAAGGATGAGCTTCGTGCCATCCGAGAGCACGAAGTTTACGTGCTAGTCGACCTTCCACCTGAGAGGAAGGCGATTCTGGCCAAGTGGGTCTTTCGCAAGAAGGTGAAGCCGGATGGCTCACTAGAACGCCACAAGGCTAGCTTGGTCGTCAAGGGGTACTCTCAGATCGAGGGCGATAACTACACTGATACCTTTGCCCCCTATCGGCCGCATGACCTCAGCTCGCGCTCTGTTTGGTGTGCTGGCTTAGCATGACTGGGAACTGCACCAGATGGATGTGAACAATGCGTTCCTCCATGGCTCTCTGGATGAGGAGATTTACGTGGCCCAGCCACCAGGCTTTGAGGACGGTGACAAGATCTGGCGCGTGCACAAGTCCTTGTACGGACTCAAATAGTCTCCTTGGTGCTGGAACCGGGAGATCACAAGCACTCTCACTCGTGCGAGATATGTACATAGGGAGGCAGATCCATCTATTTTCATCCGACAGGCGCATCAGTGGTTCACTGCCATCCTGGTCTATGTGGATGACCTACTGATCGTGTCTCCCTCCATGGAGGCCGTGAAGGAGGCCAAGGTGGTCCTCCAGACTGCCTATACAATGAAGGACCTTCGTCCTGCAGCAGTGTTTCTTGGCATGGAGACTGTACGAGACTGCAGACGCCGAAAGCTTTTCTTGCATCAGGCCCAATACGCATGCGTTGTGGGGGAGCGCTTCAGTGACCTCCTTGGCGCAGTGCCAATGGCCGCCACACCTCTCACACCTGACGGGCAGGACGCCGTGAAGGTGGACCATCCCACACAGCTGGGGGAGACAATGGATGTGACCTTGTACCTCCACCTCATCGGATCTCTGATGTACCTGGCCACTACCACACGCCCCGACATCGCTTTTGCCATCAACCTCCTTGCACAATTTTCGCAGGCTCCACGTGCTAGAGCCCTCCAGGCGGCTGTGCAAGTGGTGGGGTACGTGGTTTCCATGCCGTACCTTGGACTCTGCTTTCGTTGGCAGTGCTCGGTGGTTCTTGACGGCTACACCGACAACAACTGGGCCTGGAGCCCAGATGGACGCAGTCGCACCGATAACGTGTTACTGCTAAGTGGTACCGCTGTGTCCTGGCGCAGTGGGAAACAGGGCTGCATCGCACGTAGCTCGTTGGAGGCAGAGTATGTTGCTCTGGGTGCAAGGGCTGCTGAGCCAGTGTGGCTGCAGCGCCTGTTCCTTCAGCTGGGTCAATCAGTGCCCACCATTTTGCTTCGTTGTGACAACCAAAGTGCTCTTGCAATTGCGGAGGACTCTGGCATCTTTCATGCTCCCACGAAGTACATTGCGGATGAGTATCACTTCGTGCGTGATCTGGTGGAGCGACACGTAATCTCTGTCATATGAGTCTACACTGACATGCAGCGTGTTGACTTCTTGACGAAGGCACAGGCGCACGGGACGTTTCTGGTGGCCATTCGTTCCGTTGGGCTTCGCCCCTTGCCTGAGAGTGGTTGAGTACGGGGTGTGTCTGTGTCTGTATCAAGACTGTTTTTGCACTCGTTGTTGCACTCGTTTTACCGCTGCATGTATATGGACATGCGTACCATCGGGTCATGGGGGAGTGTTGTGCTTTGTGACGTTCCTGTCGACCTGTACAGTTTACTATGACCACTCGGCCGTGTCCATGCTCGTGCAGATCCTTGATGTGGACCCAGGTGGCACCGGGGCGTTGTGTGGTGGTGGACTACCTGCTTGAAGCAGATCGACAGTCGCCCTAGAGTCGTGAATGTTGTCTGGGACTTTCTGCAGTTTTTCTGTAGCTTGTAGGAATTCCTCGGTGGACTGGCCGTGGGCCCGATTTGCATGTCTTTGCATTGTGTGTCCACCGTTTGTTGCCTGATGCATGCATGTGACCAGTCGTAGTATCCGACTTGAGATTTTGCACGTGTAGGTTGAGACGGCGTAGCGTTATGACTTGTCTACGCTGAGTTACGGCCAAAACAGTGGTTTTGGACCGGTTTTACGACAGACCTTGCACTGCCGCGTGCGACACCCGCCGTGCGCCGTGGCAAGTACTTATGCCATGGACCTATCATTCGTCATTTCTCTCTGCAAATGCTATTGAAGCATTCAGACACTTTGCCTTGTGTCCCCTAGCCAGACCTTTGCCGTTGTGTGCACGACTTGTGACTGTCGTCACCGTCTGACCAGACGCTGACGCCTAGTCAGCTGCAATATCGCTAGGAAGCTTCCACGCATTTTCTCAGTAGGGTGAAAAGGATCGTTGTAGGGCGTATTCGATGGTTGAATTGCCCTCGACCGTCGGATTGAAAATCAAGGTCTCGAGGAATTGGAAATAATTTTAGGGCATGCAAGCCCATGCAAGAACAAACATGAGCTTTGTTTGTGAGTGCGATGCAAGACGGCAAGAATTTGGCTAAGTCTGGAACGCTGAATGTAAAGAACAAGGAGAGTTTACAAATGAGCCCCTAGCGGGCTAAAGTAGGGGCGCCGGCAGCTAGCCGCACCGGGCCCCGTCACCCCCGCTGAGCCGAAACGGGTCAGCGGGGAGAACACACTGCGTACACCACGATAACAAAAACGGTGGTCTCCTCGAGGCACCAGAACAGCTCTCCGAGTACCCGGGTCTCGACCACCGAGAAAATAGGAATAGTGCCAGAAAATCTCAGAATCAGCGTCCAGACATCACACACGGCTTTCCGAACATCGGAAGCCCCACAATAGCCATCGGGTCTCCTCGTCGCACCGGTACAGTCAACCGGGTGCGCGGGTCTGAACCCACCGAGAAAACTCTCCTACCTCCTGACAAGCCCACATGGCTGCCGAAACGCATCGACCGCGTCTCGCCGGCGCTGTCGTAGGTGCTGGAGAAGTCTCGGTGTAGTCCGGAGGCCCGTCATGTCGTCACGCCCTCCTCAGCCATATACCCCGAATGTGGGTATATCGGTAAACTAGCAGTGTCGGTCGTGACGGGTGGAAGCCACACAAACCAACACTCCCCCTGGCTGACATAGCCGTCCACGCCAGANCTCGACCATGAGAGGAGTGATGCACACGCACACAAACCAGTGTAATGCATATCATACACATGTCAGAGGACAAGATGGTCTCCTCGTGACACTGGCGGTACCAGAGTCCGGGTCTCGACCACTACGAGCAATCCAACTCAATATTATCATCATCCAAATACAGGATCAAGGGAGGATCTCCTCGTAACACGGGTGCAATGCACCACGTGTCCGGGTCTCGACCAACAGCTCGCATGCACATGCCACACACAGTATAGCGACACACTAAGACACACGATCACGTGGTCTCCTCGTGACACTGGTGCAATGCACCAAGTGTTCGGGTCTCGACCAACAGTGTGCTACCATCTGTATGCAGCTGTGCAGGCACGTAGCGTGAGGCACATGCGGGATGCTGCAGAAGCTCAGAACAGAGGATGGACCTCGCCATGCATCTCCCATGACGTCGCGTCAGGTCAAGGTCCACACAACACTCCCCATGGGCAGATGAACCTGGCAGCGATGTCCTCCATGGAGATGCTGATGTCGTAGCTGAACAGATCCTGGGCGATGAGTCATGTAGTGTATCCATCATGTAGAGACAGCTCCCCCTGTCACCTGTGAGTCGACTCCCTCCCTCAATGACGAAGTGGTGTCTCCGGCTACAACTCCTCACGTGAATCTGCATCACCTGGGGTACACCAGTCCTCGCGTGACTGCCAAGGGTCCCAACTCACAGTCTCTCCTGCCTCCGCACTACCGCGATGCATCTATGTACGCCGGAGGAGCTAGAATGGGCGAGCAGTACGCGTGGGTGGATGAAGTGGCGGAGCTGGCCTCCGATACGGGATAGGAGACCCTGGGACACAGGGGTGTACTGCTAGAAGAGGAGAGCTGGAGTGATGAACCGGATCACCACTCGTGGATGAAGATGAAAATGGGATAGGTGAGTCGGGTGGATGAAGGTGTGTGACGGCAGTAGAAGAAGGAGGAGCGATGATGGGGTCGATAGGAGCCGGGATGGCGGAAGCCGAAGGCACGCTCAACATCACTTCTGCTGCCGGAAGGCTCCTACCGGTACCAGTGATGCTGCCCTCCTTTGAGAATCGCTCACGCGCTGCCACCATCTCCCGCTGTAGCATGACTACACGCTCCTACAGATCAGCATAATCTGCCTCGGACATGTCGAGGTGGCCCATGTCGACCTGGTGTAGAATGAAGTCTGCCTCACTGGATGCTGCACATGCAGACTGTACAGCTCGTGAGTACAGCGTCATCTGCATCTCTGCTGCTGAAGATGATGGAATAGGTGCCGCTGCATCCTCCTCGGGGTCAACCAAGGTCGCAATGTGCTGAGACGCTGGAACATCGGATGTAGCTGCAGGTGTCGCATCCACATCACAGCTCGTGTCTGTCATGCAAGGAGTGAGCGGTCGCATGCCGAGAGAGAAGGAGAAGGAGGAGTCGTCAGAGTCCGTAGAGCATGTGGAAGCGTTGTCTGTGCAGGTACTGCCACTCTTGGCGTCGATGTGATCGGTAGCGTCACCAAGAGGTGAAATCGAGGGGGCAGAACTCAGCTCGTGCTGACGAGGTGACTCAATCTGCATGTATGGATCTGCTCCGGTGTCCTCGACTGCCGCCACAATGCACACAGGTGTACAGGGCTCCGGCTCAGCAATGTCCGTCAAGGCGACCAACAAGCGCAGCTGGTGCTCACGCACTGTCTCGCCGGGAACGCTGGTCGCTACCACCTGCTCGATGATAGAGTATGGATCATCATCTGACTCCGTCATGTATGTCGCTGCTCCGTCGTGGGTACGGGAACCTGGAGACTGTGGGAAGGTGGAGGACTCCTCACGCTGAAGCTGGTCCTCATGTACCGCAGATGAGACGGTGGAGCCTGCTATGTCTGCTGTAGCATATGTCCCAGCAATGTCTCTCAGAACTGCTGCTCTCAAGAATGCCTCAACCTCCAAAAGATCAATCGGCTGACTCTGCGCATGCACTGCGTCTGCTATCGTACTGGTGTGAATCTCGTGCGCCAACGCCCCTGAAGATCCGTGTGGGGCATCCCGATCCGCACAAGACTGCTGTGCCACCACCAGGCCGCTACTGGTTGGAGTCGCGAGTGGCATCGTCAAGGCACGCGCGACCTGCACTCCTCCCGATGCAACCTGCTGCTGCACAATGTCTGGCTGCTGCCCCAGCGTAGATGTCGATCTCAATGACATGCAAGTCCCAAGTACTCCAACATCTGCCAGAGTCGTGTGAGTCGTCTGCACACTCTCCCCCGAAAGTCCTGGGCCTCCACCGGACGGAGCCGGGAGTGGCACAGTGCAGGGACACCGTGCCTGCACTCCTCCTGAGGTAACCTGCTGCTGCAGAACATCCGGCTCCTGTCCCAGCGTGGATGTCGACCTCGATGACACGCATATCTCCTGCACTGGAACCTCCGCCGGGCTCGTGTGAGCCTGCTGCACAAACTCTGCCAAAACTCCGCAAGAGGCATCTCGATCCGTATGAGACCCCTATGCAACCGCCGCGCCACCACCGGTATGAGTCGCGAGTGGCACTGCCCACGGACGCCGGGCCTGCACTCCTCCTAATGCAAGCTGTTGCTGTATAAGATCTGGATCCCGCGCGGACATGGAAGTCGAGCTCGATGACACGCAAGTCTGCACCATGACCTCCATGTCGAGATCAGACTCCATGCGATGTGTTGTCACCGTATCATCTGAGTCTACCTGTTCTGACGCTCCGGTAGCATGGCCTGGTACGAGTGCGAATCCTGTCGCTACGATCACATCAGGCAATGCGCGGTGACCACACTCCCCTTCGACAGGTACAGCAACGGAGCCCGAGGAGGTGGATGATGTGTCAACACCGGTGCGAGCACGCCGTGTAGAGCGCTGACGCCGACGTCGCAGAGGCACTCGACTGGAACGACTGCATGGAGGTATGTCATCGCGAGATGACATCGTAGTCGTAGAGTGAAGGATCGACAAGATTGTGGCAGTCTGGGACTCGCTAGCAGGTGGAGCTGAAGGTACACCATCGGATGAGGAAGGAGGAGAGGATGGAAGAGATGTGATCAAAGAGGCCGTTTACGAACGAGTAGCAGAAGCACGCTCAGTGACAACAAGGTCACAGAGCCGCTGCACCGTCTGCCGGAGGCCGTGGATCTCAGCGAATATGCTCGCCAGAGGTCCAGCTAGGGGATCTACCAACGCTGGCAGATCCGTATGCTGTGGAGGACGCAGGCTCGAACGAGGCAGTAACCAAGGTGGATGCCAGCCGGGAGGGCGCGTCCAACAGCGACGCCAGCCATGACGTCCATCACCACAGTAGTAGCAGGTGAATGCGCAGGGCGCCTGCTCAGATGTCCGCGCACTCATCTCGTGCGCTGGACGATGGATAGGTGCCGAGGGCACCTACTCCCGGTGGTAAACACCAAGCCACGGGAGTGAATGGGGCCAGTAGGTACTGTCACTCCTGGAGGTCACGGCGTCCGGGTCAGCTAACGTGACCAGACGGGAAGAGCTGCACTACCACAGCACGCCCGGAGATGACAGTCTGACTAACTGCGGCCACTAATGCTGCTGCCATAAATGGAGCAAAGACTGCTCCAAGACGAGAAGGGGTGGCGGCTGCATGTGTGGCTGCTGCTCCAAGCGGTAGACGACCCAGCCCTCGGAGCTGGTAGGACTCGAATCCGCCGTCGATCCTACGGGGTGAAGTGCGCGTACCAATCCACGGGCCCCAGAAAGACGCCGGTCGAGGACGCGTCTAGAAGCGGAGATCGTCGCCGACGACCGTCCGCTGTCGGCTGAGAAGACGAAAGTCGAAGCTGTCGCGCAACCGCCGCACGATGTAGTCGTCGACACTTTACCGCGTGATGCTGCTATTGCAGCTATGAAAGCTACAGCGACTGTTGCGGTGGTAGTTGGAAGATTATTCTTTTTTTTTTTTTTGGGTTACATAGTAACCTTATTGCGATCACTTTTCTTGCAAAAAATCGGATTTTATGATTGGTCCGTCCTCGCCAATTTCTGGTCAGACTTCTGAGGACGGACAGAACACGCTTGTGCGATGTTCCCGGGTCAAAAACGGAAATTTGTCATATAAATCATGAACGAAGGGTGTAAAGAGCTGGGGAAAAAATGGGAATGCTGGATTGCGATGGAATAACTCATTTCATGTATTTAAATGTAGAAGTAAAGTCTTTGTGTACATCATGAACATATCGTGTGATACAATTAATGTGGAATGACTTGAATCACTTTTCTTCCTCTTTTCGGGTACATAAAAAGTAGTTCACTTTTCTTGAGAAAAATCCGATTTTATGATTGGTCCGTCCACACGAATTTCTTCGCCGACGGCCGGTCGGACTTCTAAGCACGGACGGAACAACCTTGTGTGGTGTTCCCGGGTCAAAAATGGGAAGTGGTCATGTACATGATGAACGAAGGATGTAAAGAGATGGAAAAAAGTGGGAATGCCGGCTTGCCCTGTAATAATTTATTTCTTGTATTTAAACGTATAAATAATGCCTCTGTGTACACTAAAAATATATTGTGTGGTACAATTAATGTGGAATGACTTCAATCACTTTCCTTTGTCTTTTTGGGTACATAGAAAGAAGTTCACTTTCATGATCCTCGTTGCTACATCTATGTCTTTCATTTAATGTATGGTTGGTGAACTTGAGCTCAGACAGCGAATGGAAAAAAGGTATACGATGTACCCGGGTCAAAAATGCAATGTAGTAAGGTATACTTCAATGACTATGGGAAAGAAGACATGAATGTGTTAGTTGGACGTCTATCTACTATTGGAGGAAAGTATTGCTATTCATGTGGATATTTTTGGTCAAAGCAAATATGTTTCTAGCAACTTTTTGTGGGGCAATGATGTGGACATTTTGGGAGCAAGTGCAATGTAGCTGGACTACTGTGACGAAAATTCTCTTTGTATACGGCGACATCTTTCATCTACATACCTCGAGAATGTTTTCACAATGTTTCCCCAACGGCTACAATGTTTTAGTACCCTTTACCTGTTTTCCCTTGTAATCTTTTAGTTGTGTACGTTGTTACCTGTGTACCTTTAATTAATACTACCCCAAAAAACTGGGGCAACATTTCTCCTACACCTGGAATATTTTATGTACTTCTCTACTTGTCTACTTGTCTACCTTCATACATGTCTACTTTGTTATTTGTGCAACTCTAACGCAAGCTACGCCGAACAAATTCGACAGCATTTTCCCTACACGTGGATCACTTTAACTACCTTTCTACTTGCCTACCTCTATATCTTTTCACCCCTGTAGATTGCTTTTGTTGTGCATGTAATGTATGCTACCTTCATAAAATTTCGGCAATATTTCCCCTACACTACCAAACACTTTAACTTCCTCCTTACCTATCTACCTATCGACATTTTTACCCCACTACCTTGTTATCTATCGTTGTTGGTTCATGTATTCGTTTAAGCGTGCACGGACGTTATGGAACTATGCCACCCATATGGTGCGTACAAGATGGAACAGTAAAGCTCCAAGTCAACCTCTGATGGGTTGTTGGGAAATGATGTCTCCTTGCATCATCCCGACAAGAAAATATTGATNGGTTTGCACCGCGATGGTTGTATGATGTACACTCTTTGTCCTGAAGTAATCGTATACATATTGAGTATTGTGAACGATGTCAAAATCATCCATAGTCAGATGTGGAGGCACAATTGTGAGTTTGCACGATACGCGTTGTTTGATGTCTTGTCGACATTGTTGAGGGTTCGTGCAACTGTTGTTCCATACCGAAGAGTTGTGGCGAGTGTGCGTTGCATAAATGCCCGTGAAAAACGACACCTATTCACAGTGCCACTAAGCTGACACCACGACTTGTTACTTGGACCACGACAAACAAGTCACGGCATGTCTAGACAACAAAACACAAACACGGCCATCGATGAAGAACTGTGCAACGTTACAGATGCAGACTTCACAGCCCGTCACAAGAACCAAGACTGGGTTGATCCTCCACAGGTTCACCAGCCCAACCGTGGTACAATGACACACTCTGGATGGGTAGCTCCCTATTGTACCCCAACCCCACGCGCTATCGACCCTATTTTACATCCTACCAACAAACAACGTACAAAAGTGTCATGATGCACAACGTACCTTGTGGAAAACGCCGAATGTTGTCGTGAAATGTATATGTCAATGGCTGCTGACGCATGACATTCACTTCACAAGATACAAATGTTAGACTGTCTTGTCGATTTTGTTGAGAGTTTTTACAACTCTTGTCCCATACGAAAGAGTTGTGCCGAGTGCGTGATGGAGAAATGCCCATAAAAACGACACCTATGCACAGTGCGACTAAGCTGACCCGACGACGTATTATTTGGACCATGACAAACAAGTCACGGCATGTCTACATAACAAAACACAAGCACGTCCATCGATGAACAACGGTGCGACGCTACGGATGCAGACTTCACAGCCCATCACAAGAACCAAGACTGCGTTGATCCTCCGCAGGTTCACCAGCCCAACCGTGGTACAATGACACACTCTGGATGGGTAGCTCCCCATTGTACCCCAACGCCACGCGCTATCGACCCCATCTTGCATCCTACCAACAAACAACGTGCAAAAGTGTCATGATGCACAACGTACCTTGTGGAAAATGCCGAATGTTGTCGTGAAATGTATCTATCAATGGCTGTCGACGCATGACATTCACTTCACAAGATACAAATG
>SZWC01020883.1:3685-14007 GCA_023375785.1 Penium margaritaceum
TGGGAATTAACACTTGATCAAGGCTCACAAGCAGTGGCATTTTATAGCCACTGATCTAAGCTTTCCAGAACACCAAAGCATGCCAGATTTGGAGCTTCCTAGCAGATTCTATGGCTTCTAGAGTGCTCCTTGGTAGGCTGTCCTTTTCCCACCTAGGAAGGCATCCCTTCCCTCCTCTAGAAGCTTCTGCCCCTTCCTAGATTCCTCAGCTTGCTTCTAGTAGGAGGGAAGGTGTCCAGAAGACCAAGACACCTCTAGATGCCTTGTAGGACAAGTCACCCCTTCTAGAAGGTGTGCCACCTTCCTGGACCCTCACCTGGCCTTCTAGAAACTTAAAGAGGAACTCTAGAGGTTGAGCTAGCTTCCTGGCATCTATTTTCCACCTCCCTTGAGGCAGGGCAGAATTTCATCTTGTGGGACTTGAACCCGGGCCCCTGCCTCTAAAGGTGGACACCATTAACCACTAAGCCACTAAGGCTTGTCTTTTTGGTGTTCCTTTTTGGAGTCACTCCTGCCATGGTGAGGAGCATCATTCCAACATGGAAAACACACGTTCACATTCAGAGGAAAAAGATTGGAGGGAGAGAGCACCTTCAGAGCAAGATCATGCAAGCTAGGTATATAGTGCATATATTTCACATGATACTCAACTGTCATCGCACTCCTGCTTTACACCTTAGCCACTGGTGCCACCGCCTTTACTCTTTTTAACAAAATGACTGTGGGAACATAGTTTACCATGACCTGGCCCCTCTAAAAGGCCAAAATCTCAAGCATTAGATCATCAAGCTTTTCTGCTGGAACTAAAGACTCCCGAACATACTGCCATGCCTGCATGGTTGCTGAGTCAAGTGAGAGATCATTCCTAACATGCTTGGGGTTTATCCATCATATAGCAACATATAGGGGGAAGGCCACGTCAATATTCAAGCATCCATTGAGACGTCCAAGCACAAACTGGATGTGAGACTTGGCAACATCTGCTGGCTTCCTATCCTTCTTCTCAGCCATAACCTTCAACTCTTCTGCACAGTCAGGCAGGCCCTCGTAAATCTCACTTGCTGAGCCACCATTCTTACAGCCATCAGCAAGACCCTCACCAGAGGCTCCAACAGGTCTTCGAACTGGCGTACCTACACCCNAAAGACCCTGTGGCGGATGATATTGCATACTTCTCTCTTTCTTTGTTTTAAGCCTGCATCCTGTCTAGCTCCCATTTTTCTCTACATGTCGATGTCAGCCATGGTCTCTAAGTTCTCCTTCTGGTCCAACAGATGGTCAACCATGTCAGAAGTTGAGGAAAACCTGGTGTTGCACATCAGGAGATGCATCTTGCCTCCACTCCTCTCATGCAGCCAGAAGCAGGTCGTTGTTTTGCATGTATGACACTACCTTCTCACACCTGCTGATGGTTGATGCATCCCAGTTTTGGGGACATCATAAGGTCGATGTTGTACATGCAACAACCTTAGAAAAACAGGGAGGGATATTTTTGCTTTAGATACGCGAAGATCTTGTTGTTCGCGGACGTGTTGTTGCAGGTGATGGAGACCACCCTTGTCCCTCCCACAATCACTATGGTTGCTTCAATCATTGCTGCCGTATGATATGCATCACAAATGAGTCCACTGGCATCAGGGGAGAAGAGGTGAAGGACCCTTGTGCATTGCACACCATCGCATTGTAAACAGGCCAGACCGGGCGGTCAGACCATTCATCCACAGCCACGGGCCTGCTTTAAGGGAGCATCCAGCTCTTCAAGCTCCTTGTCTAGCCTCGGCAGCAGGTCTGTGACAACTGTGGTCTGGTGTGGAAGCCTGAAGCAGGAGGAGTTCTTCCTGCCTTTTTTTACCACTTCTGACAAAATCGCCTCCCAATAGAATGAGATGGGTGATGCAGTGATGCACATCAGCATCATGATGCTCAGTTAGCATCACTCTTAATGGCCACACTCCAAGTGCTGGTACACACTGGACTAGCCGAGGAACGAAGCTCTTTTGATGTCAAGAACACAAACCATGTCAAAGGGGCTCTCCCTCCGGTGGGCCTGAGAAGCTGCCGGGTCATCGTCATTGTTGTCGGATTCAAAGATAACCCCAGCAGCTGCTCCAGTGGTTTCCATCTCAATATTCTCCCACAGAATCTGCCAAGCCATAGGTTTTTCCTTGGTTTCTTTGTTTAGCTGAAAGCTATGAGGCTTCCATCCAGCTGAATGCGGTGCGTCATGGTCCAGGCCCAAGACATCCCGACACGTGGGCGGTGGATAAGGACACTTCCCCACGTTGTAGTTATCACCACAAAATGGCAGTGGATGCGGTCACACATGCCAGACTCAATTGTGCCACAGGAGCAACACCTCCAGCGCCTTTTTTATCCTCATCAGGATGGGTTTGCAGTGCTTGCTGAGCTCCTTTGTGAGGTGGCCTTTGCATCACGCATGTTTCTTAGCAGGATTCCACTTGGATGCATAAAATGTTTCAGTCAGGCTACAGGGTTTGGGTGACTGGACATTGTTGGGTGCAGAGGAGGTATCTGGTGAGGGCTACGATAAGGATCGTGAGGGGTACATTTCCATTCTGGTGCGACGATAAGTTTTGCACCAGACGGCGAGCAGAAGAACCTGTTACTGCCACTTCATCCTTAAAGGACGAGTCATGCCCAAGTCAATCTATCGAACTGTGGTGCATGGGCATGACCAATGTGCCGAGCCACATGTGCTCACGTGCAAGATATCACATGTATCCTTGTAACAAAATGTTACGTGCACCTCGTACACATCAACGGCATCCATACATATGAGGTTTGCACAATGCAATTATGTGAATATGTCAACAACTTATGTCTCAAACTTTCCTTTGATAAGGGAGAAAGAGAAATCTGGCACAAAAGCAACGATGACTATGTTTTACTGAGTGACATTCATCAGGACTGCAATTAAAGGGTTTCCAAAACATGAAAAGGAGAAAACAATTCAAACAATGAAAGCGGTCGTGTACAAGTCATCCTTTCCAACTGGTCTGCCATTCATGGACTTATCAATCACTTAAAGACAACATTTAAAATCCACCAATGGCTGCCCTATATTTGCTGACCTGCACATTGCATGCATGAATCAATAGATACTTCCATGTGCTACTGTGGTGCAACACACAATGTGTTGTTATGCATGAATTTTGGCTCTCAAAGGCAAGGTGTCGAGGATAAACGTGATTTTCCAAACAATGCAAAAGTGCCCACTTTCCAAATGGTGGCTATATTGTCAAGTGTCCACATTGTGTCTCTCCACCAGTCTCGAGGCATGTGTTACTGTGCATAGTGCCATGCTAGTAGTCAGCTGCAAGCATCGACGCTCCCTGACAAATAGAGTGGAACTTGATTTGATGGGAAGCCCTCCTTGCATGCATCTCTGCAGAAAACAGCTTGAGGACCAACTCTCAGTCTCGGCAAGGATCTGCCCCGGACACTGTAACTGATGTGCCCTAGAAGGGACAGAAAATCTACAACTGTCTCCTGTGGCACATCGCATAGTAGATCACACATCACTCTTGCTGCTGACTAGACCCGGTGAGTGTCAGGGTTCTGGCACTAGCTGTGGTAGTAGGGTTAGACATCCTCAGTGGCTTCCCACACCTAAAATAAGATCTCCCAGCAGTCGACATCCATCTTGATTTTTCCATGGGATAGAGGATTCTCAAACTCCTTTGACCACCGCCCTGTGGGGAGGACGACCTCGTGCTCATGGGAATCTGGAAAAGGAATGGGGAGAGTCAGGAGGGAAACGTCTAAAGGTGAAGCCTACCATCCTTCTCAATGGCATACCGGTGTCACTAGTGTGCCAGCCTTTAACCCCAGCCGCAACTGATGAAGCTGCTCCTCAAGAATACAAAATTTGCATGGATGTAGGTCTGCAGCTGTCTCCTCCTCATTGTTGGTGTCCTTCAACTCAGGAAAGTGATGTTTTCTGGCTGAAATGCAAGAGGTGGACTGCTGGGCCAATAGTTTGCTTCCAGTGGCTCCAAGATGTGTCATCTGCTGAGAAACTCGTGAACACTCCAGGAACAACTCTTGCATCTCCTGAAGTGTGTTACTCCGCAACTGCTGTTGACATTGCATCACGTTCTATGTCCACCGGAGGTCGACGTCGCTGGTATGTAAATACATACCATTATAGGCTTGTTGCACCTTAAATGGAGGATTTGCCATCGTCTTCTGGCCCCTTACCCTTGTCAGTATTGGGCACCATTGGTGGCACTACAAATGCACCTGCTACTTCTCTCATTACTATGGCTGCTGTTGTTGCTGCTGTTGTTGCCGCTGCTACTATGGCTACTGTTGATGTGCGTGAGATTAAGTGAGGAGAGGAAGAGCTGCTCACTATGGAAGGGACCAAAAGAACTGTCAGAATGAATGTATGGAAATGTTTCTCGAGAAGCCGTAAACCTGATTCATGGACGTTGACATCATCACCCACAATGATGGCATCCGTACGAAATTCATCCAAATCAATCAAAATTTGGAGGGATGATTCTTGAGAAGATGCTGACACATGGTGGTACTTGTTGTACTTGAAAAACCCTAAAGCATCAAAATTTCATAACTTCAAGTTCTTCCCAAAATCTGAAAATTTTCTAGATGTGAGATCATGTTGTCATTTCAAGTATGCTATAGGGAACAAAGTGAGGCGGGAATAGTCCGGATGGAGACATTAGAGTCAGGGATTAAAGTGAGCATTTACACGCCAAAAATGAATGTCAAACGGGCCAGTATCTTTCACACGTTTGTAGTAGTGGTAGGTGCAAGGTGATTGAAACTTCCGTGAAGATTCAAAGACGGCTTGACATCATCATGTACTTCAACTGCTGCTGGAGAGGTTTAGGCAACCCATTACTGGTGCTTTTGTTCCTGTGGTTTTGCCGCGGTTGCTATTTTTGGCTAATGGTGTCCGTCAGACACGGGGCAGCATGGTGGATCCTCGTAGGCCCCAGTTGGAGTTATGAACTCCACTACTGCATTGACTACTGCTCCCACACGGCTCTTACCGCCATCAACTTGTGACGGTGGTCTGGTGATGCTTCTGTGACTATTGCTGCCATTGCAACTGCACCTCTGCTGCTGCTTTCTGCTTCGGCGGGTCACTTTGGCATGATGGGACCTCCTAGGACTTTGGCTACAGCTATGACTCTCAACGGCACTGCCGCTGCAGCGTCTTTGCTGCATGGCTCAATGAGGGATGCCTGCTGTGAGTATACCAAGAGAATATTCCTGGCAGCTTCTTTGCTTTAAATTTGCTGACTTGGGAACGCAGTCCAGTCAGCTAGCGCACTAGCACGCAAGGTAGTTGAAAAACAACAAGGGTTTGGCCAGGGAAATGCGCATAACCTCATAAGCTTCAAGAGCTTCAGTGTACAGAGATAAATGACAGCTGAAAAGCATACCAGATAGCTGCCATAATGCACAGTGGGCGAAACATCCGGCAAGGTCAGTTTGCCCTAAACCCCGGCACAAAACCAATGCTTTGGCTATAACGGAGTGCAGAAGCATCCGAATTCAAAACTGTCTGAACTTACAGATGCTGAGTCTTAATTTGGAAGTGAAAACTGCACACAATCATGGTTCTGACATTGATTGGTAGGTAAAAATGCAAAAAACAAGATACGAATCGGTTCCAAGGCCAGTATAACGAGAAAAATCTTGACACTGTTGAAGAAGGACAAAGTGTCCCAACAAGTCTACAGGATGCCGTGGCAGCTTTCCTACAGTTGTGGATGGGTAGATTACCAACGGACGGTGCTCTGGCACCAGCTGGGTCGGCATCAGGGATCTGCGCATACATGGACACGGCCAAGTGGTCACTCTCATCTATATGTCCAAACTGAAATGTTAATAACCTCAATTTTAGCATGCAGGATCAGTGTTTTTGGATAGTCTAGCCCAAAAACCGACGGTAGGAGTTGGATCTGTTACGTACCAGACGTACACGAGTCCCTAATATTTCTGAGTGGGCACTTCTGTCATTGCAAAAATAGCCCATCACGTGTTGAGACCTCGATTCTCACTCCGACGGTCGAGGGCAATTCGGCCAACTTCCCTCATCCTCTGAAAACATTTCTCGCACTTTCTGACAACTACTACCACTTTAAAAAATCTGCGACAGAAGTGTCACAAACTTTTGGTTGACTTCTCGACACATTGAGACACATCTAGATCTACAAAGATGCATCTGGAATCTTCGCTGTCAATCCTCAAAGCCCCCAATATCTCAGTGGAGCTTCTTGAATCAGACTACTCACGACTCTACTCCACACGCATCGCTCGACGATCAACCCAATGACCCCGACTACGCCTCATTTGTAACTCGACACTTGTATACATGTCTTTGACCATTTCGACACTTTTCATCAAAGTACACTTACCGCTAATTGTAAATTGCTCAAGTGTTCCAAATCCTTCATCGTGTTCTGCCTTGCAACTTCTACTATTTCACCATTTACGCTCCATTCGGCGTAGCAGGATCCAACCCAGACCGCCTTTTTTTTCCCTAACTGATGTAGCTTGGCCGATCCCGTGATGTCAAGTTCAATGTTTTTAAAAATTCCAAGAGTTTCCAGTCTGACTGTCCAATTTCTAATGTCTTACATCCTCTTCCCTATTGGTGGACCTATTAGAAAATGACCGATCCACTAATCACGATTTGTGTCCCATTGCATTGAACAGAATGGAATAGGTTACCATATAATCCAAAAAAGGATGACAAAGGCATAGGCTCCTGAAAAATGTTTTGGAAGATTTTTATCAAAGAACAGGAAAATGCCTCAACAATGAACTGCCCCGCTCCCCCACAACAAGGACTTAACGCGCCAGATGAAGCAAAATTTTCTGCCATCTGTCGACTCGCACAATCTCCATCTTAAAGAATACAATTTTAGGACCGATTTTCTTCATCCTCCAAGCCTTCTGGAGGACTATCTTGGCCTCCTTCACGACCTACATTGTGGGAAACGTGATTAGAAGGTCATCAGCATAGACTAGGATGGCGGTGAAGTGCCCAACCAATTTTGGAGGAAGAGAGGTGGATTAACATCACTCAATACATAGACTGCGTGTGTCAAGGTGCATATGATCTCCTGGTTCCAGTATTGTGGCAGTTACTTGAGGCTACCAAAGCACTTGTCAAAGCTCCTAAAGTTGTCATCGAACTCAAATCCATGTGTCTGCACTATGTAGATCTCCTCATCCAAAGTGTAATGGAGGAACGCAAAGTCCATATCCATCTGATACAGCTGCCAGTCGTGTCGGGCTACAACAAAAAACAGAGCACAAGCTATGGTCATGCAACCATCAGGTATAAATGTGAAAGTAAAGTTGACACCTTCAACCTCAGAATCCCTTAGCTGTCAAGTAGCCTTAAAGGGGATCCAATCAGCCATCTATATTTACCTTCTTGTACAAGACACACTTGGCCTATATGCCTTTTTTCCCGTTGGAAGGTCAAAAAGATCATTGAAACCATGCTTTTGATACTATTTGGTCAACTTCTTGACGGTGCTCGACCTTTACACAGAAGCACCTTGACATCTGCAAAACCCTTGAGTTTTCAACAAAGTATCTTGAGGCAGCCTCTCACTACGCTGCATCTCATGCATTGCTCGACTCGTACCCAAGATCCCAAGTATGCCTCATTATTGTTTCTGCTCTTTTGTGTACGTGTTTTCCCACTTGAAAANTCCTCTTCCCTATTGGTGGACCTATTAGAAAATGACCGATCCACTAATCACGATTTGTGTCCCATTGCATTGAACAGAATGGAATAGGTTACCATATAATCCAAAAAAGGATGACAAAGGCATAGGCTCCTGAAAAATGTTTTGGAAGATTTTTATCAAAGAACAGGAAAATGCCTCAACAATGAACTGCCCCGCTCCCCCACAACAAGGACTTAACGCGCCAGATGAAGCAAAATTTTCTGCCATCTGTCGACTCGCACAATCTCCATCTTAAAGAATACAATTTTAGGACCGATTTTCTTCATCCTCCAAGCCTTCTGGAGGACTATCTTGGCCTCCTTCACGACCTACATTGTGGGAAACGTGATTAGAAGGTCATCAGCATAGACTAGGATGGCGGTGAAGTGCCCAACCAATTTTGGAGGAAGAGAGGTGGATTAACATCACTCAATACATAGACTGCGTGTGTCAAGGTGCATATGATCTCCTGGTTCCAGTATNTTGAGGCAGCCTCTCACTACGCTGCATCTCATGCATTGCTCGACTCGTACCCAAGATCCCAAGTATGCCTCATTATTGTTTCTGCTCTTTTGTGTACGTGTTTTCCCACTTGAAAATTTTTTCATTGAAATAAAGTTACTGCTAATTCTAAGTTATGTTCCAAATTATCTTTTTCTCCGCATCTTCTACCTCTGAACCACCTCTGTTCCACCAGACATGACACTTGGTATCAAAGCGCAGTAGCTCTAAATGAAAAACCGATAACTGTACTCCTACAAAAGAAAATCTCACAANTTTGGTCAACTTCTTGACGGTGCTCGACCTTTACACAGAAGCACCTTGACATCTGCAAAACCCTTGAGTTTTCAACAAAGTATCTTGAGGCAGCCTCTCACTACGCTGCATCTCATGCATTGCTCGACTCGTACCCAAGATCCCAAGTATGCCTCATTATTGTTTCTGCTCTTTTGTGTACGTGTTTTCCCACTTGAAAAAATTTTCATTGAAATAAAGTTACTGCTAATTCTAAGTTATGTTCCAAATTATCTTTTTCTCCACATCTTCTACCTCTGAACCACCTCTGTTCCACCAGACATGACACTTGGTATCAAAGCGCAGTGGCTCTAAATGAAAAACCGATAACTGTACTCCTACAAAAGAAAATCTCACAAATTTTTTCCGGTCATATCCTCTGTCCAAAAGATCACAGACCTTGCAATGACAATGGTGAAGGGAAAGAGCGTATCTGGTGATGAGCAACAGTAACCGGTGAAGAATTTCTCAATAGAGGGAACAGTGAGCAATTCATGAAGCTCTCTAGGGGATCAAGGCAACAGCAGCAGCAGGCTTAACGGCAAAACATGGAACTCCAAAAACTCCGACGTCCAATCCAACGACAGAATCCTTTGGCTTGATGACCCCCTGACATCTGTCGTTGCCCATGTGAATGACATCTGGCACAATAAGAGGAGGCACCAGCTGGGAAGCTTGTAGTTTTTTATGGCCTGTATCATAAGTTTTCAGGAATCAAGAGCCTAAAAAACCATATGCTCCAATAACTTAGTACAATAATGGAGGAGCTCCAGATTGTGTGCAAGGAAGAAGTGCTCAGAAAGAGGAAAACTCAGCTCTTGAAAAAACCCAAGAATTCACCAGCACTCTGTGGGCTGTTTGATCTACAAATTCAAAGGGATAGATGATTCAGCTGCGGTTGACGTGCTTGGAAAAGGGGGAATAATGTTGTAACAATGGCTTCTGCATTATTCAGATGCATGTGACTCAGAACCACTTTGATAGGTTTGCTTGTGTCAGGCTTGCTTTTCTGAGCCGTTGAGCTGGTTGCGTATTCACCCCTCTTGAGAAATGGACAAGAGATCTCAGGTTCTCTGATAGGCATAAGGTAAGAATCATAGTATGAGACATAGATCATTCTGAAACGGAGAGCAATCCAAGTCATGAAGCAAACAACACAATTGGTGAACAGCGTACCCACCACGTCGAAGGGAGTGGGTTGGGGAGCAACATAGAAGGAAGGTGGAGAAAACATAGTGGGTGGTTGATTATGGGAAATCATCTCAACAAGCTAGGTCTGGATATGGCTGTGAGAATCCGCAAGCATGACATCATTGAGGAAACAAATTAGAGGAGGTGTTGGATGCCCAACAATACCACCAATCGAACTACCAGCTGGACTACTGGCAAGAACATACACAGGATCAGTAGCAGGACCACTATTAATTCTTTCTATATATATTTCCCCTCCATTGTGGACCTTAGTGCGCAAGGCATGCTGAACCAGAGAGTGGAGGTGACGCACACTGAGCATCCATGATGCAACGGACCAAAATCCGTTATTCCTCCGGCATCTCTCATGTGCTTGCCTCCCTCCAGAAGAATATTCCCGTCTCCATGTCGACAACTGTTTCCAGTTATCTTCACTGTAAGACATGGATGTGTCCTCAGTCTCTACTCTTGGTCTTGACTGCACAAATGTATTAGGAACCTAGGTTGGTCCTAGTTTATTTCATGACACGGTCCTTTTTTGTGTGTGTGTGGCATGGCGCAGAGTAGCCGGCCAGTTTGTGAGGCACAAGGGTA